>JAWNOY010000252.1:600000-902500 GCA_035045545.1 Drosophila gaucha
AAAAAAAAATTGGAATATCAAACTGATTTTGTCTCAACATAACAAAAAAAAACAACAAATATTTCAAATTGAATATTAGTGATTATCAGAAATAATATTTGTAAAATTTCAATACAATTCCTAAAAAAAATTTATTTGGTTTATTAAAAAACCTTAATATGGATATTTAAAAAGTATAACAAGTTCTAAGATTTTCTATAAATTTTGCGATTGGGAAAAAATTTGGAAAACAGGGTGTTGGACATAATCAATAGTAAAATTCTAACGAAAAATGTTTTTCCAAATATTTAAACAAAAAAATCAATTAGAATTTAAACAATAAAAATTTATTTATTTAAAAAATTTATTTGTGAAGAAAAAAATTAAATAAAGGGATTCAAGCACAATTCGAATGAAATAATAAATTGTGGATTATCAATTTACACAATTTTTTTAAGAAATAATTTAGGTTTTTCATCATAGAAAAAGATAAAAAATACAAGAAAATTATAATTAATATGCTAATCAGTCATATATGTATATTTTCCATAATTTATAGATCAGTTCCCATTTTGTAAACAATCCTGAGGTTTTGATTTTAAAGGCATCTAACTAATACCTGCTCTTTTAAATGAATGAATTGCAAATGAGCCTTGATGAAGATGACCTCTACTCTGGAAGATATATATATTTTTTATAGAGAATACAGCTATGCTAGCCTGACTGAATATACTATACCAGTCCATACATTCTGAATGGATGGGTTAATATGTATAGAGAACGAGTTAACCATATATATAGAGTTGTTGTTGAGATACAGCATATATATTCAAGGATTTTAGTCAATTTGAAATAGATGTCGTTGTTGTCAGCGAACGCTGTGTGCAGCACTTGTACCAAGTTTGACACTTACCATGCCCAGGCCAGCGGCAGCGGCAGCAGCCGCCGCTGCAGCTGCACCATGGTTGCCAGGTTGCCGGGCCGCCTGCAGACGTTGCAGCATCACAGCACGATTTAGCTCTTCCAGTTGTTTCACCTGCTGCTGCTGTTGTTGGTGCTGCTGCTGTTGGTGTTGCTGGTGCGCCTGTTGTTGCTGGTGGTGCTGGTGTTGCTGCTGTTGTTGTTGCTGTTGCTGATGCTGTTGGACGGCAACGGCTTGTGCCACCTGTGCCGCCTGCACCTGTGCCTGCATATGCTGCGCAGCCTGCACCTGTGCCGCTTGTACTTGAGCCACCTGTGCAGCCTGTGCATGCGCCTGCGCCACGGCCACCAGCGCAGCGGTCTGTAAATAAAATTGGTAAAGGAGGTTTTTGCATTTTAAAAACCAAGCGAAAAAAAAACAAACAACAAGAAAATCGCACAGTTCGGTTGTAAATATCTTTGCAAATTCGAAATGCGCACTCGCCGCTTTTGCTTTTTTCTTTTCATTACATTTTTTATTTTCTTTTCTTTTCTTTTTTCGCTGTTTTACTTTGTGTTTAGATTGTAAAATTGAAAGCCGCCGTTCTGTTTTTGTTGCCATTAATTTGTATGTTTAATTAAAAAATTGTACAGACATATATCATACTCTATATGCTAAATTGTTAATCTGGTTTGTTTTTTTTTATAAATTTTCTTTTTGTTTAACTCTTTCCGTGTTCCATTTGTCGGCCGTTTTCTGTGGTCGTGCACGCATTCTTCGAAATTGCAAAAATAATTATTGAACCCAAAAGTTATTACAAAAAAAAAAGAAACAAACAATATAAGTAAAATCAAACTATATAATGTCCAGCCTGTAGTTGCGTGGATTTCATAATGGAATTGTTTAAAAATGCGCAACGCGTCTAACACGACACAGTCTCAGTAAAATTTTGGCAGATCTCTATCTGAACTGTTATATATATAAATATATATATAGATATATATATGTATATAATTATGTTGCAACTGTTTCTGTAGGTGAGTTATTTTGTTAGTGTGTGTGTGTCTATTTGTCTTTTGTACAAGTCTATGTCGGTGTCTGTGCGTGTGCGTCTTCGTCTGCTCTCATTTATATTGACTATGGTTTCTATAACTATGATAAGAACTCACTTCCTGTGCCTTGGAGATGGCCGTGCTCACAGCGATTGCGTTTGCAGCGGCCGCGCTGCCCGTTGGCGAGATGCCAGACAGTGAGGGCGGTGGCGGTGTTGAAGGCATCGATGATGCAGCACTGCCAACGCTTCCACTTCCACCACCGCTGCCACCGCCACCGTTATTATTGATGCTGGGGCTGTGGTTTTTGGGCGCTGCAGCGACTGCTACCAAGGCGGCTGCCACACGCACCTGATACTTGGGCTGACGGGCACGCAATTCCTCCAGACTGGCATCCTCCGCTGGATGCATTATCTTTGTGCTAACAGCGGCTATGACGTGGCTGCTGCCGCTGCCGCCACTGGCAGCATTACCCATATTTGGCGGTCGTCCCTGGTTGTGTGGATCTGGTGCAAGAGCGGGTGCAGCGTTTGACGCCGCACCGCCGCCTAAACCAGCATTGTTAGTGGTAGGTGGAGCACTTATGGTGGCATTGCTGCAAGCAATCATATCATTTAAATTTAGAATTTAATATTATTGTGTATTAAGCTAACCTATAAGCTGGAAACGTGGGTTTCTGCTGCGCCATGGCAGCTGCATGTTGCTGCTGTTGCTGTTGCTGCTGATGGTGTTGCTGCTGCTGATGATGATGATGCACGGCTGCTGCTGCAGCTGCCGCTGAGGTGGTTGCCATGGCTGCCGGGAACATGGGCCGCGGCGGCATCATGTGCGGCATCATTGGCATCGGGTATGGAGGCAATGGTGGCATATGCTGCATCATGCCCATGCCATACTGGCCCAACATATGCGGCGGCATCATATTGGGTGGCATCATCATGGGTGGCGGCACAGACATGGGATCTGCAAGGCAAAGTAATATTTATATAAGACACCCAATTGAAATGCTATTAGCCAAGGCATAAAAAATATAAAAAGGTTCGTATTTATATCAAGGGTTCGGATCACATTATAGTAGAGGGAGACGGTTCACTTTGTGGTTTCTCCCTCTGCTTTTCAGTCGGAATTTCAATAAGAATTTTGTAGTTTTCTGAACAATTTGAGTTGCTTACATTCAACTTTCTTCTTGGCAGCCGGCTCATCATCATCTGAATCGGATTTGCCGCCATTTTTCTGACGCTCATGATCACGCAAATCCTCTGCAGGAATGCCGTCCATGCCAAAGATCTCAATTTCGATGTTGGAACGGTTTGGCAACGAGTTGGGCACCTTATCCACCGTTTCCTTATGCACCTGCATGCAATGTATGGACAGGCCCGGCCCCGTATACAGCTTCTTGTGACATATATGACACTTGAAGTGTTTCGCCTTTTGATGTTGAACGAGAATTTTCTCATCATCGAACTCACGGTTGCAGTACCTAAGTTAGTTAGATGGGTTAAGGAAAGAACAAGATTTTCAAGAATACTCTTTGCTTTGCCGACTCCCACACAACAACAACACTCGCCATTATATAAATGCACAAGTGTGGGTGTGTGAGTGTGTATGTGTGTGTATGTGAGTAGATACAAATTTTTTTAGCGAGGCTCGCAACACACAAGTAAAGACGAGCCGAGAACTGTAAAATTTTTCATTTGTTTTATTTGAAAAGGATACCAGCACCAGGGTTTGGAGGCCTTCTTCTTTTTACGGCCCATTCTTTCAACTTTGCTTTAAACACTTGAATATAACAAGAGGTTTGGTTAAATACTAATAAATTACGACGTTTTTGTACAAAAAACTATTTTCAAGCGTCGTGTCGGTATCGGTATCGTGAGAAAACAAAATGGAGTGTACCGTAGAGATGGAAAACTAACAATGTCATTGTTATTATGCTTCATCGATAGTTTACTGTCACAATCGATTAAGTGATAGTTCATGTCAGTTAAATACCATATAAGTTTTTATTTGATATTTTTATTGCCTATATAACGCAACATTGTCTATTTTATTAATTAAATCATTTTGAAGAGCGTAGTCAAATCTGTATTTTACTTGGTATTTCTTCTACTCACATGAACGGTCACACTTTTTAGGAAGGCGGTAAAATATCAATATCAAATCCTTAATATTTTATATAAAACATATGGTGCATATGATCTAATTGTCATTCATATTTAATGAACGCATAGGACAATAATATTGAATACGGTTTTATTGAACTAATTGTAAGCAACGAGCTATTTAAAGGCTTCAACAGTTTCTTCAGGCTCTTAAAAATGTTGGCCAAGCATTTTATTTTTTATGTTCGAAGGGTTTTCAACATTCCGTTACACTAATAGACACGAGTCTTTTTTTGGGCAATTGACAAATTCTTGAAGTCCAAATATTCATACAATATAGAATGTATAGAATGCTCACTCACTAATCCCAAGGATTAGGAGTAATTTTTGATAAATAATTTTATTTCGAAATTACAATAAAAAATACTATTAGCTTAGAACTATCGTTGCAAAATATATCGCCTAATAACACTATCGATTGGTCTAAGCCGCAATACCATCTATCGATAGCGATAATAGGAATCATTGTGTAGATTTTTGTGAAACCGGCAAACGATTAAGATAAAATGGCTGATAAAAAGGTAAGACTGAAATAAATTAATTAATTATAATATATTTTTTAAATTATTGCTTATTTTTAGACCGGCGGCAACAACGATGGCAAGGAGAAGCGCCGAAAGGAGTCCATTTTAGATTTGTCCAAATACTTGGAGAAGCAAATACGTGTAAAATTTGCGGGAGGCCGCGAGGCGTCTGGCATACTGAAAGGTTACGATGCGCTGTTAAACCTGGTCCTTGATAACACCGTGGAGTACTTAAGAGATTCAGACGAACCCTATAAACTGACCGAGGATTCAACGCGAAGTCTCGGCCTGGTCGTATGCCGAGGCACAGCGTTGGTGCTCATCTGTCCACAAGACGGTGTCGAGAGCATAGCCAATCCTTTTATTACGCAATAGAAGGAAAGGAAGGATATGCTGGCTGAGCTAGGCTAAGTAAACATTTTGGTTGAGAAACTCGTTTTGCATACATTTAAATTAATGAAAGTTGTGTAACATACTATAAATACAAACTTAAAAACTAAACAATTGGCTATTCTAGACCAAATTCGTTGCGTATCCAGGGATACTGTGCCGGGCACTCCATGCACGTATAAAAATAGCGATCCTCCTGCAGCACACGACTCCTCACTTTGCACACATTGGGCGTCTGGCAGACCAGCTCGTGCGGCTCCAGCTGTTTGGGCTGGCAGCGCCAGGACTCGAATTGATGTAGCTGATTGTTGGGCGTGGGCTGTTGCATCCATTGAATGGCCTGCTGGTTGGTCACGAAATACACATCCGGCAGTTTGTGCATGTCATCCAAAAATTTCTAGAAGATATGTACTTAAGCATACACATTCCATACAAGCTACTGGCCAGGAAACTCACCAGAAAGGCATTCAAATAGTCAATCTTCTTGAACCAGGTGGAGTGGAAATAAAGTCCATAAGGAGCACGATTGCTTAGATAATGACGCTTGAAATTATAAGTCAACATGCGATACACATCATCCCCAGTCAAATGTGGAGGACAGCTGTCGACCATGCCGCAAGTGTATTCTCCTGCTCCTGCCTCCAGCTGATTCATGACCAGTTCCCAAATTCCAGGATAACTGCGCGTTGGACAATTTTGATTGGCGCCCAGGCAGCTGTGGGGCATCTTAAAGTCGAGCGTGTATGGCCACAAAGGTGGATTTGAATGCGGTGCCACCATGGAAGCATCATAGACAAACCCAAACTCCTTCATCATGAGGAACTGACGATTCCATCCAACGCGCAGGAAGGGCACCCGGATGCCACGCAGCTCCTCCATGCGAACACCTGCAAATTTGTTGATGATGTTCGCCTGGCCAACCATCTCATCGAACCAATCCTCAATGGTAGCATTCTTGGACCACCAAAGCTCCGGACCCCGATGACTGCAAATAATCAATTGTAATGTAATCTTTAATACAAGGATTTCCAACGTACGTCACCGAGTGCACCGCTATCTCGTGTCCGTCGTTCCACAGCTTCTGAACATACTGATAATTCGTATACGGATGCGAGACGTAGAAAGTGCTGCGAATGGGGCAACCATTCGGATTACGACGATTGGGCGTGAATAGCACCTTGGAGAAGAGCTCCCAGTTGTCATGATTGATGGCATCATCGAAAGTCAGCAATATCATCTGTGGCACTGTCTGCGCCTGCAGCTGTCCAGGTACCTGAGTGCCATCCTTCGAGCAGAAGCAATGGGGCAGCTGGCATTTGCGTTGATCGCATGCGCCCGCTGCATTTGGATCATGATCCACGTCACACCAGCCCTCGTCGGAGCCATCAGGACAGTCGACGGAGCCATCACAAAAATACTCCTGCGGCAGACAGGTGCCATCGGCACAGCCCAGCTGCGTCTCATCCGCACAGTCGGCCATCTCGAGCAGCGGCTTGGGCGCTGGTGTCTCAGCACTTATGTCACAATTATCCACGTTCGCTTTGAAATCACAAATTTGTCGCACCACATCGAAGAGCAGTCCCTCGGAGCACTTGAATTCGAACACCTCGCCATCCAGGCACAAGAAGTACTTGGCACACTCGCTGTTCGTCCATATCTTATGCACCGGCCGATTCGGATTGCGATAGAAGCGTGCATCGTGCATGCAGGCAGCCGTTGAGCTGGATCGTCTATGTCGGCTGTGATTGCTGCCTCCATTCGTGGCCCTCGCCTCGTTGCTGGCATTGTCTGCAAAGTAGCTCGTGTGTGAGATAGCTTCATTATCTAATTACTGTCAAAAACTAATTAATACGTTGACCCAAAAAGCGAGCGCACGTCCACATTTGGCTGTGGGGTGGGGCTTTTGGCCATATTGCTGCAATAATTTTGGCTAGCTTACATATCACGCAGCCCAAGACACGAGGGCTTCCAATAGATTGCTTGGAGGGGATATCTATTTATAATATATAATAATAATAATAATGTTTATTCGTGTTGTTCGGAGTTTATCCATGCGAAGTATATCAATATTTGTCTTACTAGTTTCTAGATATAACTATTTTGACGCAAATTCGTTATACAATTTTAATTCAAGACCTAAGCATTTATTTTCGCTTTGTTTCGGTAGATTTCCATGCGAAGTATGGACAAGTTTTAAGATTTGATGCTTGTTTTTGACTTCAAAAAATTTCCCTATTTATTTGGTTGATTTTCAATATTATAATTTAGTTATGTGCATAAATATGCAACAGAAATAGTAGAATTGTAATAAAACACATCTTATAAGTTGAGCGGAAAATCCAAATGTCCACTCAAGTAAACTTTCCCTATAATAGTATACATATGCATATGAAAAAGAAAATCTGTTGATTAAGTTTTTTTTTCAAGTGGAATGTAGAATGCGTACTTTTAGTTATATTTATATACATAATTCGAAGATTGGACTAGCTACTATTGCTAAAATATATTTTCAGATAGAAGAAAACATATTTAATCAAACTAAAGCTTTTTTAGAACAGAATCCAATGGGCAAATTCTAAATTCTAGAAACTATCTTAATAATGCCCATGTAGAGAAGCCAATTGCGGGGCTTTTAGTGTGCATTAGGCTACGCCCCTGTGCTGCAATCCAATTTTGGTGGCAGCAAGTCAATTGCGTTTGCAACACACACATACATATGTATGTAGTTGACTTGGCGGCATAGCTGTTGCAGATCGTAATTCATACGATTGGGCAAGCGACGCATGTGTGTAAACTGCAAGATGCGATCACTAGATACGATATACGTACATGCATATGTACAAATTGTATGTGTGTGTCAGTGGATTGCGTGTATAGAAATCTCTGCTTGTGTGTGTACAATGGCAGCTGCAGCATTTAGAAAGTAACAGTTAAGGCTTTTTTATACGTTAGCTGCCAAAGCTTGCCTAAAACAGGGGGTCAGGAAAATTTTCAGCAACTGTCATTTGGGGTTCAATGGACAGGCCTCCCGTTGATATTATATAACAAAACAGATCAACAACTTTCACACCCAATGCGCGCGCATGCGCATGCCAAAGACAAAAAAGAGACAGCAACAACAACAATAAGACGCACCCAATCAAAAGTCAGGTAGTGAATTTTGGTGTCAACGAAAAGAGAGCGAGAGTAAGAGGGAGGGAGAAATTACCAATACTTGCAGCAGACGCCGCCGACGACATAATCACGAAGATGACCACACACGCAGCAACAACAACGAATGCCCACGATTTTTGCATAGCTGTAAAAGTGCAGCGCTTATAACGGTTTTGTGTGTGAGCGTCGACCTTGACTGTGAAACTCGTTTGCTTATTTGAATTTTCCCTCGGGCACAACAACATTTTCTGCTGACTTTCAGAGTTTTTTTCTTCTTTCTAATTACGAAAATACGACCGGCGCTTTTATTAATTCCGAGTTGGAGCGCAGCGTACCGCAGCTGCTGAAGACCGAAACAGACTGAAGGCATGGGAGCTGCAGACCAGGCCATATATATCGAGATGCGAGAGAAAGCTCTCTTTGACTGAGTTTCTGCTGCTGGTCGAATTAGATTTGTCGAATTAGATTTGCCTGATATTATTTTTATAGTAAATAATTCGACAGTTTTGCATGTGAAAGTGTCATTCAGAACTTTGTTTGTTTTCAAAACAAGGACTTATCGACCGGAACATACTCTATATTTTTCACATTGTAAAGGAAAAGCATACTTATTTTATCGTTTATCGTTACTTGAGATTAAACCAAAAATGTCTACGTCTACTCTTGCGTGAACTTCCAAACATAGTAGTTGCTGTGCTAACTCCCAATTTTCATTTAAAATTTCAGAAAAAAATTGGTGCTCAAGAAAATTTCATCATTATTTTGGAAATTTATTATTTAATTTGAATTTGCCATTTGAATTGCGAACTCAAGAACGGTTTCTATCACACAGGAATGCCAACTTGCTCAAAAGTCACTGTGTTGTAGTTGCAATTAATACCGGTAGTGGCGTTGCGCATCGCATGCAACTCTTCCGTAGCGTCATATTTTATTTTAGCGCCAGGAGTTACAGACTGTGTTCAGGATTTTAAATAGTTTCTCACTTTATTGTTACGAAATTGAATTAAAAATATGCGTCCCAGCCTGGGTACGCCACAGGGGCGCGGTGGCTGTCGCACCAGCGTTGGCGCACGCCTAACACAACAGCAAATGATGAAGGCTCAACAAGAAGCAGCCGATGCCGCCGCCATGGACGCTTTGGACGAGGCGCTGATCTTCGATGACGAGGAGGGGGGCACCCGCATAGGCGATATCTACATACCGCCGCCAGTGCCGCCGCATTGCTCCATGGAGAGCGTCGGCCCACGCTTGATTATCAAACGCATTGTCAACTACAATTTCAAGAGCTATGCGGGCAAAGTGGACCTGGGTCCTTTCCATCATTCCTTTACAGCGATCATTGGGCCGAATGGCAGTGGCAAAAGCAACGTCATTGACTCGATGATGTTTGTGTTCGGCTGTCGGGCAAATCGTATACGCTGCAAGAAACTCTCCACATTGATACACAATTCCAAGAATTATCCGAATCTGAAGAGCTGCTCGGTGGCTGTGCACTTCGAATTGGTTGTGGACAAGCCGGAGGGACAGAGCGAAACGGTGGCTGGCTCACAGTTCTATGTGCGACGCACGGCCATGGCGGATAACTCATCCTATTATCAAATCGATGATCAACGTGCTCAGCTCAAGGATGTGGCCAAGTTGTTGAAAAAGCATCACGTGGACCTGGAGCACAATCGTTTTCTTATACTCCAAGGCGAGGTCGAGTCGATAGCCATGATGAAGACCAAGGGGCAGGCAGAGAACGAGACGGGCATGCTCGAGTACTTGGAGGACATTATAGGAACACAGCGTTATATACGTCCATTGCAGCAGATCAATCAGCGCGTGGATCAGCTAACAGACGACCGCACGGAGAAGCATAATCGCTGCAAGCTTGCGGAGCGAGAGATGAAGGATCTAGAGCAGCCCTTCAACGAGGCTGTCGAGTATTTGCGCAAGGAAAACGATTTGATGCGCACCAAAAACTGGGTAATCCAGAAGTACATTTGCATTAAGAAGCAGAAGCTGGAGGAGTATACCAAGGAGCACGACGAGTGCAGCAAGGAGCTGACAAGCCATGATGAAGGCACTGAAACTTTAAAAAAGGAGCGTGCCGAAAAGGAGCAAATCATACGGAAGGAAGTGGAGTAAGTCGAACATCTAGCATTAGAGTTCCCTTATTAGGATAGCTCCCTTTTTTTGTAGAGCTTACGAGGCGTTGGTCAAGCAGCGCGAGGATATCAAGAAGAAGCTGGTGGGTGCAGATCGTAGCTACACCGAAGTCCAGAGCGCCATGGAGAACACCAATAAGCAGCGCAAAAAGGATAAAGCTCAAATCGAAAAGAATGAAAAGGAGCTCGATGAACTGCACAAGCTGCCCGAGAAGAATGAAAAGGAGATCGAGGAATGCCAGAATAAACTCGAGCGCCTCGAAAAGGAGAAGGTAACGCTCAACGAGGAACTGGAGAAGCAGCTAACGCTGCTGAAGGAGCAATCCGAGCCGCTAACAGAGAAGCGTCTCAAATGCAGCGACGAGCTGATAGGACTCAAGGAAGCTGTCAATAAAGCTAAGGAGGAGCTGCAGGTGCACGAGTCGCAGTTGATGATTTTAAAGCAAGTGGAGACCACAGAGGCTCGCAAATATGAATCCTTGAAAAGCTCCTACGAATTGGCTCAGGAGAGCTTGCAAAACATGACCAGCAAATTGGAAGAGCTAACCACAAATATGCCAGAGCTGGAGCAGGAGATAAGAAACAAGTCGGCGGAGGTGGAAAAACTCAGCAAGGAGGAACGCAATCTGACCATGCAGTGCGGCAAACTGCGCGAGGAGGTAGACTAAAGACCTATCCATTTATATATATATATATATGCATATGTCTATAAATATATAATTGTATTTGACAGATCAATGAGCGCTCCTCGAACATGCAAGCTCAACGCTCGAACGACAAGGTTTTGGACTTCCTGATGCGCATGAAGGCAGAGGGCAAGATACCCGGCATACTCGGACGCCTGGGAGATTTGGGTGGCATTGATGCCAAGTATGATATAGCCATATCCACAGCCTGTGGACGTCTAGATAATATAGTGACGGATACATATGATACAGCCACAGCGGCTATCAAGGCTCTGAAGCAATATAATGTGGGTCGAGCCAACTTTATACCCCTCAATCGTATGGAGCACTGGCGCAGCAAATCATTTCCCATCAAAACGTAAGTGTGCTATTGATTACAATCAATATATATACTCTTATACTGTTATCTCCTCATCTAGTCCCGAGAATGTGCCGCGTTTGTATGACCTGGTTCAGGTGGAGGATGACCGTGTGCGGACCGCCTTTTATATGGCTTTGCATAACACACTGGTGGCCACGGATCTGGATCAGGGTTCACGCATCGCCTATGGCCGCGAACGCTTTCGTGTGGTCACGCTGCGTGGCGAGATCATCGACCAGGCGGGCACCATGTCTGGCGGTGGCAACCGACCAGTCCGCGGCAAAATGGGCACCGAGGTGCGCACCAAGACGGCCGAGTCCATGGACAACTCGCAGGTGTCGCAGAAGGCTTTGGAGGATATGCAAGTGCAGGCCGAGGAGCTGCACATGCGCATCAGCTACTGCCAGGAGCAGCAAGGCCGCCTGGAGCATGAGATCCAAATGCTGCAAACGAATTTGCAGCGCAGCGAAACGGAGCAAAAGCGCCTCACAGTGAGCCTGAAATCGCAGCAGCAGCAAATGGCCAGCAGCCTGAAGCAATGTGAAGTGCAGCGCAAAAAGATGGAGATGCACACCACAGACGAAGGCGCAGTCAAGGAGCTGGAGGCACACATCCAGCAGGCTACCAAGCAGCTCGACAAGTGCGTCAAGGAGGAGCAGGCCATGTCTAGTAAAATAAGCGAAGTGCAGGCGGAATACGATTCACTTCGCTCGAATACCGTGAAGCCGGTGGAGGCGAGGCTGAAGAAGACAACCGGGCAGATTGAAAAGCTGGCCGGGAACGTGCGTTCCCTAAATGTTGAATTAACCACAGCGGAGCGTAGCATTGAGCGTTTGAAGAACAATAACAATAATTTGCGAGAGAATATTAAAACGGCAGAGGATAAGCTTCGAGCCCTCAACGAGGAGCGTCAACAGTGCCAGGAGCGCAAGGAGCAGCTCGAAGAGGAAGCTAAAACGGCAGAGGGGGCCATCAGCAATGCCAAATCCCAATCTTCCGATATCAAAAAGCAAATCGATGAGCTCAGCAAGCAGGAGAACCAACGCAATCTCGCACGAGTCGAGATTGACACAAAGCTTCAGGCGGCAGCGGCCAAGATGAACGAGGTCAAGTCGGATATACCACGTTGGCAGCAGCAGTTGAGGCCCCTCAAGCTCAACGAAATACCAGGAGAAGCAGAACTACCAGCACCCCTGAAAAAGCTCACCGAGGAGGACCTGGAGGCTGAGAATTTGGAGGACATGCAGTATAAGCAAACGCTGCTCGAGGAGCAGTTGAAAACAAAGCCCAATTTGGGTTTTATCAAGGAATTTACAAACAAGCGTCTCGTCTATCTGGATCGTGTGCGTGTCCTGGAGGACATCACTTCCAAGCGTAACGAGATGCGGGACAAGTACGAGGAGGTCCGCAAGCGTCGCTACACAGAATTCATGGAGGGCTTCAACATAATCACGCGCAAGCTCAAAGAAATGTATCGCATGATTACGTTGGGCGGCGATGCGGATCTGGAGTTGGTTGACTCGATGGATCCATTTACAGAGGGTGTCCAGTTCACAGTGCGTCCGCCCAAGAAGAGCTGGAAATATATATCGAATTTGTCTGGTGGAGAGAAGACGCTCTCCTCTCTCGCATTGGTCTTCGCCTTGCATTATTATAAGCCATCGCCTTTGTACTTCATGGACGAGATCGATGCTGCTCTAGATTTTAAGAATGTTTCCATCGTGGGTCATTATATAAAAGTAGGAACTCTTCTCTCTATCTTCTTGTCTGTACTCTCAAATTTAACTCTTTGTTTTGTCTGATTTTCCAGGAGCGCACCAAGAATGCCCAGTTCATCATCGTCTCCCTGCGCGTCAACATGTTCGAGTTGTCCAACTATTTGGTGGGCATATACAAGGTTGATGATTGTACAAATTCGATCACCTTGGTCAATCATCCGCCTGATCCTTTGCCGTCGCCCTCACAGCGGCGCATAACAGCCACCCAGGTGCTCAACACAACTTCGCCGAGCGGCATGAATGGAGATTCGCAGCAATTGTCGGATCGTCTACTGCCGTTGCAGGCGGAGTTTTTGAGAGCTTGTGGCAGAGACACGACCTTTGCACCGCCGCTGGAGAGCACGGTGCTGTCGCAGGTCGGTGCTATTCAGCAGGAGTTGTAGGGTAACCCCAGTGAGCTGTCCATGGAGAGACCGTTGGCCACTATCAATGCTATCAAGAATTATTAATCTTAAATATCTTTATACATAACTTTAATAAACAGTACAAATCATGAATTAATCCCTAAAACTCGCCATGATCTTGCTGCAGATGCTGGCCAGCGCTTCCGTGGTGCCGTTGCTCATTGCCGTGATGTCCTCGCCGGTGTCACAGGCGCGTGTCACCAGCGGATCGAGCGGCAGCGAGCCCAACAGCTTCACATCCATCTCCTCGCACATGGCCGCGGCGCCACCCGTCTTGGCGGGAAAGATCTCTGAGCTGTTTCCACAATGGCCACATCGGAAGCTGCTCATATTTTCGATGACGCCCACGATGGGTATGCGTTGTTTTTTGCAGAAATTTATCTCTTTACGCACGTCCAGCAGTGCTACCTCTTGCGGCGTGGTCACAATTATAGCTCGTACAGATTCGGGCACCGAGTCATCCTTGAGGTATGACACCACCGACAGGTGCTCGTCCGATGTGCCTGGCGGTGTGTCCAACAGCAGCAAATCCAAATTTCCCCAATCCACCTCGCTGAGGAACTGCCGGATCATGCCATTCTTTTTTGGACCACGCCAAATGATGGCATCGTCCACAGAGCCCAGCAGAAAGCCTATGGACATGAGGCACACGTTGTCGTCGATGCCCACCGGCGACCAACCAGAGCCTGATTGATGTACATTCTCTCCAAGAGCGCCCAGCAGACGCGGCTGCGATGGTCCACAGATGTCTATGTCGAGGACGCCAAAATTGCTGTCGGGACAGCTGCGTGCCAGGTAGCGTGTCAGCAGCGTGGTCACTGTGCTCTTGCCTACACCTCCTTTGCCTGAGAGTATGAGCAGCTTGTGCTTGACATCTTTCATGGCAGCGGCGACGAGCGCCTTGCCGGGATCCTCCAACTTCTTGCTGGGATCACTGCATATGCTTTGGTTGGGGCAGCCGGCACAGGCGCTGACCAGACCGGCCTGCTCGCTCTCCACGCCTGGACAGTGCTCTGGCGGCGGTGCTTGCATTTTCTTTCACTTAAAATTGAGCTGTGAAATTAACAAAAGAAATGTAAATTAAGTGCAGCTGATAAGGCGACCAAAGCTTGTCGCCGTATTTAGTGAATGCCAAAAATAAAATTCGATTGGGTCTTATCGATATGCGCTGGGTCAACACTGAGCGTGAACATGATGAATGTATAAGCATTTAATTTATGTAAAATACAATACACCGAAACATACAATTAAATAAAAGTGTTTATAACAATTATAAACATTGATGATTAAATGGTGAACCGATAGATAGACAATAGCGCTTGCATGAAGTACTAGTTCATATGAACAGCGCGGCAGTAGAATTCGATTAAAAAATTTAACGTTAAAACTAAAAATTAGCACATTAAACAATCTCTCGTCATACCAAAAATCCAAATCTTTTATTCTGTTTTACCATATGCATTTAAAATGCTTTAAATAAGATTAATGGGTACTTAATTAGGCGGCAGCATTGTAATCAAGCAGGCTCTTGGAACTAATTTGTTCCAAATGGCGAACTCCGGTTTTGTCGACAACCGCCACATTAAAGTTTTTCAAGTTAACAATAAGACGTTTCTGAATTTCCAGCACACACTTCTTCAACACATCGTAGGCCTCCTCCTGGGTGATATTGGGGTGCCAATACCGATCAAATATGCTGGCGCAGAACATGCTACCGTATCCATGACCGGCATAATTTAAAGACTGAGCAGAAGCCAAATAGTCGATGAAAGTCAACTCAGGGCCCTCATTGGGATCGTATCTAACACAAAATATTGCAACTGTTAGTAACTATTGCTTAAATTCAAACCTGTGTCATTTACCCCGCCACAAACATAAACACCTGGTAACGTGTGCGGCTACGCAGACTCTCAGCCAGATTCTTGCGAGTGAAATGTGCTGCCGAATGGGGGCTCAGATCGTAGCCATTGCGCATCTTATACAATGCAATGTTCTTCGCAATAAACTCGGTAAACTGCTCGGTGTCGCCAGATTCACCAACCGTGGATATCAACAAGTTATCCGCAACCTTGTGGATTTTGTTCTCATCTACAAAAATGAAGCGAAAATGTTAAACACCGGACACAGAAGGCAGAAGGCATTGAAGACCGCCTATAACAATTGTTACCTTCTTTCATCACTATTACAGAATTGGCGTGAGTTGTGTCTGCAGCTAGCATGACAAAATCAGGTCCCTTGATACCCAACAACGTTTCCATTTTACAATATTAATATTTCACTCTTGTTCAACTTGTTAGGATGACTTGATTAATTTTTTGCTGTAGCTGTTTCACTTCGAAGTGGCGGTCGGGCGACTGGTAGTCTTATCGATATGCTGTAGCGAATATCGTATTGCACAAATCCAGCAATATATCGATATGCCTTCGCTCACATTGCTCTTATTTGCGCACCTCAATTTGCGTTAACATTTATGAAAATGCTCCTCCTGTATTTAATAACATCATCACTACTAATGGATCCGACTGTAATGGTTTAAATGTGCAAGGTTTATTTATCTTGAAACGAACTTATTTCAAATGTATGTAATGTTGCCAACACATAATATTACCTTTACAAACCAAATAGATTTTCAATCTAATAGGCAATTTATTGTGGTGGTCGCCCGATATATTATTATTGAACATTGCAATTCAGCGATATTTCAACATTTGCAACACACGCTTGATATCGATAACACTAAGCATAATTAATCATTCATCTCTACATTTCAGTCTCTCCTTCGTATTTAACTTCGTGTCGTCGTCGCTTTTGTGAACAAAAAAATACGAGAAAAAATTAAAGGCAGCGAAATTTTGCTTCAGCATTTTGAGCAAAATTTCAAGAAACAAGTGGAGCACATAGCTAGCAACTCACTGCACACATATTTTTCAATCCCCCGTTGTTAACAAAAGCCGTCAAAATTGAGTCGACAAAGATTGACGAGACTTTTCCTCCTACAACTGCTATGGAGGATAAAGCAACAACAAAAGATCTAGATCAATGGATTGAGCAGTTAAACGAATGCAATCAATTGACAGAAACACAAGTTCGCACTCTCTGCGACAAGGTAAGGAGTTGCCAGCTCGCCCCTATACCACGTAAAAAACGGTATAAAAATAATTTTCATCATCATTCGCTTGTGTGTGCCTTAGCACTATAATTTTGCAAATGGTGTGCGTACTTTTCTCTCGCTCATGAATCATGATGCGTCGCCATATTGGTAAATTCCAACAGCCAAGCGCCGCTAAGCACACCGTACGTGCGAGCAGGATGCCAATAAGCATTGCGTGTATGTGCGAATGCGACAAATCGATGTTCACCGCCTAGGCGAGAATATTATTCGGGTTTTTCTCCCTCTTGTAAATTTCAATATATAGCGTTTGTTTGGTTAATGATAATGGCAAACGTGCGTAATTGTTTCTGAGCAGCACAAAAACAATAATTGCAACGACCCTGCGTTCGTCCGGCTGACCGTACCTGCGTCACACGTCTTAAGTAAATATTACTTAATGTTTTGTGTGTGTTGGTGTGTGCTCTTAGAATATGTATCTATGTATGCACCATACAAACATACACACACACACACACACACTTGTTCTGCTCGTCAAAAGCGGTGCATGTGTGTGTTGTTTTTTTCCAACAATATTGAATTCAATTAAACAAATTAATGAAAAGCTCACGCGTATAGATATTCCCACCAAAGCCCGCATCGATATCAATTATTTGCAATTTGCTGATTTCACCGTAGCCGCAAGCCCAACATCGATTTCGAGGGCCTCTAGAAGTGGGGTTAAGTTTGCGTCACCCAAATATTTTGTTGTGCCCAATTGTTCTAAACTCTTGTTCTTCATCCATCGTTATGCCAAAAAGACTTTCTTGTACTATTCTGGCGGAAGCGGACGCCAGACACACCCGACAAGGCAATATGGCTAAAAGAAAAAAAAAATTAAATTGGCTCACATAAATCTGTTGCGCGACGCACCCGGAAACATATCTTTCACATGTCATTTATCATTCAACGCGGCAAACAAAATTATGCTATACACAAAATGCATATTGTAAACAAAAGTGTACAGTGAAAGCTCGCTAGAATGCACAAATACGCTTCCAGTGTTTGCTATAAGGCTAAAAAAAAGTTATAGCAGTAAAAACAAACAGACAGTTAAATAAATATACATAAAGTGCGATTCCAAATGCAGTAGCTTTACTGATATCTCATTTGTATATGTATTATATATATTGAACAATATATATATATACTTGTGTGACCAAGCAAAGAAAAAATCATATGAACTGTTGCTAGCTAGGAAAAATGCATTTATCTTCCTCTTATTTCTGTTTGTTTTTACTAAATATTAAAAGAAATATTTTATTTGAGAGGTCAATTCGTAGGAATATTCGTTAGAAAGGTTTCATTATGAAAATATAGCCAAACCGTCACCTGCGTCCAACTTTCATAAATAATACCATATAATGTTATCAGTTCTTATCATATCTAATCGTCACAATTAAAAACAATTATTTGCGCATGCAAAGAAAAACAATAACAATATTAACCAATATGTACTTCTCTGTTTAGGCTAAGGAAATCCTTTCAAAGGAATCCAATGTGCAGGAGGTCAAATGTCCCGTCACAGTCTGCGGAGATGTGCACGGTCAGTTTCACGATTTGATGGAACTGTTCCGGATAGGCGGCAAGTCGCCCGATACAAATTATTTATTTATGGGCGATTATGTGGATCGTGGCTATTATTCGGTGGAAACGGTCACACTGCTTGTGTCGCTGAAAGTCCGTTATCGTGAGCGCATTACCATATTGCGCGGCAATCACGAATCACGGCAGATAACACAGGTGTACGGCTTCTATGATGAATGCCTCCGCAAGTATGGCAACGCGAATGTGTGGAAGTATTTTACCGATTTGTTTGACTATTTGCCATTGACGGCATTGGTCGATGGCCAAATCTTTTGCCTGCATGGCGGCTTAAGTCCGTCAATTGATAGCTTGGATCACATTCGGGCATTGGACCGCTTGCAGGAGGTGCCTCATGAGGGACCAATGTGCGATTTGCTCTGGTCCGATCCCGATGATAGGGGCGGCTGGGGCATTTCTCCACGTGGAGCGGGCTACACCTTTGGACAGGTGAGTGAACGTTGATTGAAAACGTATTCTGAGTATAACTAATATATGTTTGTCTTTCCAAAAGGATATTTCGGAAACATTTAACAACACAAACGGCCTCACCTTGGTGTCGCGTGCACATCAGCTGGTAATGGAGGGCTATAACTGGTGTCATGATCGCAACGTTGTCACAATATTCTCAGCGCCAAATTATTGCTATAGATGCGGCAATCAAGCGGCACTCATGGAACTGGATGATTCACTTAAATTTTCATTGTACGTTTACGTTCATAGTACACATAATTCCATCATTATATTTGTAACAATCTAACAATAACTTTTCTCTATCTCGTCCCCTGCTTAGCCTTCAATTTGACCCCGCACCGAGACGCGGCGAGCCACACGTAACGCGAAGAACACCAGATTATTTCCTTTAAGCTGTTTTGCGATCGGCACCAAAATTGCAGCTTACCAACATTTACACACATTATTACATCGCATTATAACAAAAAGTAAAAAACTTAAACAAAACAAACAAAAAAAAAGAAGCAAAAGTTGTATGGCAAGCCGTTTGAAAATTAACAATAAGGAATACAAAACAACAACAACAGCAACAAGAACAGCAAAACAAAACAAACTACCAATAATTGTTTAAACATAAAAACAATATCGATGCATTTTATCTGTTGTATACAACAAACAATTGTTAATGCATACGAATGTTGTTTAGAAACAAAAAAAAAACAATTGGCGGGTGGGGGGAAAATGGGGGCAAGCGCCGGACGAGTCGATATCAAGCAGCGAGGAGCAAGTGGCAGAAGAGGAGCAGCAGAAGCGGATAAAACAATCCAATCAACAACCTACAAGAACCCAGCAAACAACTACAACTACTTAGCTAAATTTGTTAATTTATGAAATAACGAACTAAGCCTGAAATTTGATGGATGGATGCATGGATATTGTATAACAGAGGAACATGCCCCGGCACAGACTTGGGTGGGGTTTTCTTTTTTTGACATTAGACGTACAATTTGGACAGGACACGGCACACACATTAGCAGGACGACAGCAAGAAGTAGGAGCAGTAGCAGCAGCAGCAGCAGCGAAATCCATTGGGCGGGGCAGTCTGAGCAGAAGAACAGCGGGCGATTCAAAAAATAAAAAGGAATATATAAAAAATAAAAAAAATTAATATTACTGATTACAATTAAAAATAAAAATACAAAACAAAAAAAGAAAATAAAATTATTTAAAAACAAATTATACAAAAAAAAAGAGAACAAAAAAAATTCAGCAAATTGTGCCCGGTTTTCACTTTTACTGCTCATACACACACACCCATACACATCAAGTTTCATAAATTAAAAAAAAAAAAACAAAAAGCGAGTACCATTTTTTATAAATTTTCGCAGTGAAAGTGGATGCGGGCACAGGCCTGATTATAAAATAAGTTCATATGTAACTTTAATAATAATAAAAAACAAAAAAAAAAACAAACAATAAATGCGTGTGTAAACAGGAAGCTGTTAATCAACAACAAAAGAAAAAAAACGGCAGACGAAGAGTAACTTTGTTAAGAGCGCGCTTAAGTTAAGAGCGTGCGCTCTTCAATTTATTACTGCTGGCAACGCTGGGCCATCTAACGGCACTTTATTTTCAGTATGCGTGCGAGTGTGAGAGCGTAAACAGTCTAGCAAGGCGCGCACGCTATGGTTGCCACTTAATTGAGACCTATCCGAATTTAAAAATTTCAGCCCAATAAACAGCAACAACAAGGACAATGAAAAGTAAATCTGAAATCTGAGTGCTGCCTATTTGTCACACACGCACACATACACGCACATATGGATTCTGATATGTCAGGCTCTCAAGTAGTTCAAAAGCTACAAACACCTACAGAAGCAGAGAAGGAGAGAGAGAGAGAGAGAGAGTTGCCATCTATCATGCTGCAGCATGTGGCTAGAGTGGGAGGTTGGGGGCCAGGGTAATTGTCACTGGCAGGCATGGCATGGAGAGGGGGGCGACTGCTGTTATTTATTTTTTTGGAAGGGGTGTTGGGGGTCGACGTCAACTGCGGCTGCGACTGCGACAGCTACTGCGATGTATGCGACATGGAAAATCCATTATCACGAAGTGAATTTTTACTGAAAAATTTACATAGCCGCGAGCGCCCCGCCCCCCTCGACCCGGCCCCAATCCCCGCCCGCATACATATAAATGTGAAAATAAATCCTGAGTGCGTGTACAGATGCGCTGCAAAGGATGCTGAATAAACAACAATAACAAGTGAAGGCAAGATCGAGAGTGCGCAACGAGCATATACCCTGTAGAGAGATATCAAATACGAATTACAATATACAAATAAAACTTCAAAATTCTCTTCTTCAGATAAAGCTTATCAAAAAATAGATATTTATCGTTACTACTGATAAAAAAAAATAAACTCCTGACCAAAATTAATATACCCTTTTTGCAAGGGTATAATAAGTAAAAATTCTACTATATACTAAATATATATTCTCAAGCTTTTGAAATCTGAAGCTATTTGTCAGATAAATCCAACTTTATACACCCAATTTGAGCACTCTCAATATTTACAGGGTATAACAAGAACAAGAATCAGTTCAAACTTTAGAAATGGGGAAACAGCTACGCGAACAGTCGAAAAAAAAGGAATCATTGCTTATAGAGACGGCTCTCAACATCTCAATTTGATGGGGATATTATTAAGTGCATATACATATGTACGTAGGCGAAGTCGAAGTAGAAGAAGAAGAAGATGAAATATCTAGGTAAATTTTATTTAATTAAAAGGCATAAATTTAAAACGAAACGATTCCAGATAAGAGGGGCATATAAAACAAAACTGTAAGCGAGAGAGAGAGAGAGGTAGAGGGAGACATCCAAATGGGGAAAAATATTAAAAATTTAAATGAACTGCTCAGTTTTTACGATTTTGTCCTTAGTTTATGGATGCCAGAAATTTGGGGCTTGGGTCTAAATAGGTGGGTGCGTGTGTGTGTGTGTGTGTGGCAGTCATTGGGGCATGCCTAAACAAACGTTTTGTATTTTTATCGTCAGGCATGTGGTAGTGGGAGTGGGGGGGGGGGAAGGCTGGGTATCTTTTACGATGCAAATTTGTTGCTATAAAATTGAAGAGTGTAGCCGAAGCGTTGCCTAAATAAACTTTACAGACAACCAAGATGATGATGACGATGATGAGATGCTGCTGTTGCTGCCACTGATGATGCTGGCTGACTGAAAGGCAGCGCCACGTGCCGCAAAAGGTTGAAAGGTCAGCCCTGGACGAGAAGCTGCAGCTGAAGCTGAGGCTGGAGCTCAATTTGAAGCTGGAGATGGAGTAGGAGTTTTGGTTGGAGTTGGGCTTGGGGCAAAATCAACGAAAATCGATTGCTGCTAAATACCCAAAGTTCTTTCGAGAGTTGTTAACTCAACAAACTTTTCTGTTCGGCCTTTCATTTTACTTTTATACCCTGAACTCATAGTAAATGGGTAAGCAGAGCAGAATGTTTGTAGGCGACAGGCAGTAGAAGGCGTGGCCGACCCAAGAAAGTATATACATTCCTAATCAGTAACAACAGTCGAGACGATCCATCAATCTGTTCGTATATATATAAAAGCATCAATCTCGTAAAGTAAGAGCTGGAGACATATTTTTCGTGAACTTAGGGTATCTTCTAGTCGTGCACAGTCATACTTATTTGAATTTTCTTTTCTATTTATATCTATCTCTTTTCTTCTTTTTTTAGGGCATGCTTGCAAATCCCCAACGTTTTGCGCAACGTCTCAGGCACTTTTTCTTTTAACTTTAATATATTTAAATTTTTTCGTCTTTGAATTTACTTTTTTTATTGTGTTTTTTACTTTTTGCCGAACACTCTGTAGAAGGCCATAAGAAGGTATCTGATCTTTGAGGCACTCTCAAGAAATCTTATCAGTTGCTATAGGACTTTCAGGCAGAAAAAGGCAATAAGAAGATTTTTCATACTTATACTTTCATACTTATAGGTTTTAATAAAAACTGTACTGTATATAGATATATATATCGCGCTTAAAACTTCTTAGTTTCTAGGGAAAAACTTTTTAAATTATTGTCAATATAACAAACTTTCATATAAGTATAGATACAAATATACATTTATAGGAGCCTTAGAGAGTTAGGAGCTAAATCATTTAAAATCCCTTTAACATGCTTAGCAGTTCCCTAAGTTGCTATAGAGCTGCATAGTATATGCATATATCATATGTCATAATATACCCGGATAAGAACCCTAATTGCAGCTACTAAAGTAAACTCGGCTGCAATAAAGCATTCCCATAGAGAAACAGAGATAAACTTCTCCGAACGAACCCTTAAAAACTATTTAAACATTTTATGGCATTAGACGAAATCATAAGGGAACTATAAATAGGCCAATTTTAGTGTTACGAAAAGTGGGTGTGGCAGGGGCGGGTATTTAGTACAGTTATTGTGAGTATAGCAAAGGATGCTCATTTGGGCAGGGATTTCTTTGCCAGTTGTTGTTCTTGTTGTTGTTGTTGTTACACCTGTTCAATTATCTCCAAATTGGTGCAGGGCATTTTTATGGCAGGACATGCCTGGGGGGCGTGGCAGGTTTGGGGCTGGGCTGTGTGTTAGAGCCGAGTTTTCGGCTTGTTTTGTTTTTGTGTGTGTTTACTTTGTCGTTTGTTGTTGGCCTTTTTGTTTTTTTTTATGCTGCGGGCATTGACTGACTTCCTTTAGCTGCTGCGACTCCTCTTTTTCCGCCTCCTCCTTTGCCTTCTGCTTCACCTCTGCCTCCTTTGGAGCTTTTGTGCGTGTTTTGCTTTTCCAACTGCCGCTTCCTTCCGATATGCTTTATTCGCTCTCTCTCTCTCTCTCTCGCCCTTTCTCTCTTTGTTTGGCTGCTCCTCTTTTGCTTTGGCTTTCTTTTTTTTTTTGGTTTTTCTTTATTTCGCAGTGAATTTGGTTGTCTCGCACGTGAGCGGCATAATGAAATTTGTTGTGCCACTCCCTGACTGTCTGTGTGTATGTGTGTGTGTGTGTGTGTGCCCAGCTGCTTAGCCTAATCTTATGTGCGCCTTAAAGAGCTTCTTCGCCTGTCGATTTAATGTGCTGAGAAATCTCAGCTCTCGATTTTTGCTCTTATTTGCATGTCCCTCCCCCTCGCACCTCTCCATTTTCCCCGCACCTTTTGCTTAAAAAGGTGACAACACAAAATGCTCCAAATGTGGCAACAAAAACAAGACCCAAAATACGCCACACACACACACACATACAGTTGCCGGCTCGTGTTAAAGTTGAGTCTTTCACACTTTTTGGCTGAGACTCTCAACGGCTCTGGCTGTGGGTCTGTGGCTCTGTTTGCTGGCTATGCCTTCTGTGCTTTCGAGTGGAAAATTACTTTCGCAGCTTTATGATGCGGAAATTATATGAAAATCATGGCGAATTTGCCTTGCAAGGAATGCCGAGTCGAGTCGAGTCGCGTCTCGTCGAGTTGGGGTCTCCTTTAATACATATACGCATCTGCATACTACGTACGCGTATGTACTTCCTCCTCCTCCTCCTCCTCCCTCTGGCTGGGCTATCAGTACGGGCCGATCAAGGCGCCAGCAGCCACGCCCAGTCGCATATAATGAAACGGCAAACGGTCGTTGACAACACTGGCAAATCCACGGAAGTAGAGCTGACAACGTGTCTACCAAGACATACTCGGAGAATA
Organism: Drosophila gaucha; assembly: GCA_035045545.1. Lineage (NCBI taxonomy): Eukaryota > Metazoa > Arthropoda > Insecta > Diptera > Drosophilidae > Drosophila > Drosophila gaucha. The sequence continues at coordinate 624,443 of JAWNOY010000252.1, forward strand.
CGTTTAACATATAAAATATATTATCCATATTATTTTTATTATTTTATATTTGTATGTTTTCCATTAATTATATTTTCATTACAAATTAAAATTTTTTAAAAATGTATACACATTTTTTTATAGTTTTTAGATTTTGACCTTAGTCTGAAAACTTAAGGCGAGGACATAAGATGAAGGAAATAAATATAAAACAAATTTTTGTATTTATTTGAATTAAGATATTTCTTTTGTTAACATTGTCTTTAAATTTTATATATGTATATATTTACTTTTATTTTTTTTTTATATAAGCATAAGTAAATTTTTTTTATTAGTTATATTTCATTGTTTCATATTTGAAATTTATTTTTACTATATATTTTTTATATTTTTGTTTATTTATAAATATATTATTTTAAATATGTAAATTTTATATATTTTTGTTTAGATAAAATGTTTTTTTTCTTAATATGTATGTATATTTTAATATTTTTTAATATTTATACTTCTTATATATTTTTTTTATATATTTATATTTTATTTTTAATATGTATATATTTTATATTTTAGTTTATATATATCTATTTTATTTATAATATGTACATTTTGAATATATATATTTTTATTTTGTTTATATAATATATTTTTTTTTTATATTTAATGCACTTTTATAAATAAACGAAAAACTCTTGACAAATTTATGTTTTATTTTTATCAGGAAATTTTAATATATTTAATCTATCGCAACGAGTTGTGTCACGCGCTCAGCTCTAGCGGACAAAGCAGTCAGGAGCAGCTGCTGACTGGCTCCATTTCCATTTGAATTAGCATAAAACGACGGCGGCTTACGTCTGTCTATTGTAAGTGAGGGGACGGGCGGTGGGGGCTGTGTGTGTGTGTGGTAGAGGGGGCAATTGGAGGGCTGGGGATGTGGCACATTGGCGCATTGCTCCAGCAGATATCATCTGTTGCTGTTGCTGTTGCTGCTGCTTATGTTGGTGTCGCCACACGGCAGCAACAGCAACGACTTCGTTATCTTTTTAACTTGGCGCTGTCGTTTATTTAACTGATAATGATTTGATGGCAGCTGGCTAAGCTTTCGACAAAGCCACACCCCCTCCACACGCCCTCTTCCTTCGTGCCATTTGCTGAGGTCAATTACACGCTTTCGATTAAATTTGCCATGGCTCTTTGTTGCCGTTGTTGTTGGGTGTTGACAAGGAACAGCTGCCCGAGCCGCCAGCTACAACTATGTGAAGTTACTCGGCGAGAGGCAGAGCCTTCCCCCTACCCCCACACCCACACATGCCTAGGTATGTGGCACAAATAAAGTTGAATTATTATTTTTCTTTATGTTCGGGTGGGAGGCCTGCTTGCTTGCTTGGGGGGGCGTGGCACGTGCTTGGCATAGTCAAGTGTTGCCATTGCATATCCGCATCGTTAGCCCAATGGAAGCAGAGCGCTCAGCCTCTGGAACAGCCACTGGAATGACACGGAAAGCTCTTTAGGAATCTGTGTTTTAGATTAAACGGACCTTTTACTAAATGCCTATACAATTCGGCAAAAAAGGTGCCCAAATATACTATTTTCACAAATTCCTTAATGCTAACAAAAAAATGTCGGGTTGAGTGCGTTTTTTTTTAATCCTTGAGGGTTGGAGCTAAGAGTATTTGGCATTATTGATAAAATCAAATATTGATTTTGGCTATAATTGTTTTAAAGTTGAAAACATTCGAATTCGTTTGATTTGAAGCTCAATCAATCAGTCAATCAGTCAGTCAATCAGCTTATCAGTTATTCAATCAGTCAGTCTATCAGTCAGTCAATCATTCAGTCAATCAGTCAGTCAATCAGTCAGTCAATCAGTCAGTCAATCAGTCAGTCAATCAGTCAGTCAATCAGTCAGTCAATCAGTCAGTCAATCAGTCAGTCAATCAGTCAGTCAATCAGTCAGTCAATCAGTCAGTCAATCAGCTTATCAGTTATTCAATCAGTCAGTCAATCAGTCAGTCAATCATTCAGTCAATCAGTCAGTCAATAAGTCAGTCAATTAGCTTATCAGTTATTCAATTAATCAGACATTCAGTCAGCCAACCAGCTAGGATTTGAAAATATCAATTAGTCAATAAATCAATCAGTCAGTCAATAAGTCAGTCAATCAGTCAGTCAATCAGTCAGTCAACCAGTCAGTCAATCAGCTGATCAGTTATTCAATCAATCAGACATTCAGTCAGCCAACCAGCTACGCTTTAAAAATATCTGTTAGTCAATCAATCTTTGCTCAGTCCCTGATTCAGTAAATCAATCGATCAGTTTACCTATTCCGTTATTAAGTCAGTCAATCAACGTCAATCAGTCCATAACGACCAACTTCACATTGAGAATAAACCAATTTGGTTTTTGATAAGGTTATTCATCAATTTTGTACAGAAGGTACTGAAATTTCTCAAAAAATATCACATAATCAATCGGTCAGTCAATCAAACAATCAATTTCACTGTCTGTCAACAATTTCTGTAACTGGAACTTCTCTAAACATTCTTTTCTTTTCAGTCAATCAATCATTCTGTTAGTCAGATCAAAATCCGCATGGGTATATCAAATTTGTATGACACACCAAGCAAAGCCCTACAAGTGAGAAGTAGCTGGCTTGAGGGTCAATTGAATCCGTGTTTGGCAATTACAAAAACATGAACACCAATTGAAAAGGTGATTTGAAGGTAATTCAATACGAGCCAAGCAAATTCTGGGTAAATGCAAGTCGAAACCTTAGAGTGCAGGGCTTGAAGATGGGAGAGTGGATGGAGGATTGATATTGATTGAAGTTAAATTTAGTTTATTTTCCTATTGCAAAATAGCTAAAGGTTTTCTACACGGATTGATGCGGATTGAAGGTAAATATTTTATTTGTCCATTAGCGAGCCACATAGTTAAAAATGGAAAAGGTTTTTGGAAAAAATTGACATAGATTGATGATGATTGAAGATACACTTTATTCATTCGCCCACTGTTGAGCCACCTTGGCGAGTATATAGAAGAAGAAGGCAGTGCCACAGACAATCAAATCCTCTCCAGCCTCCTCCTGGGTGGTGTCCATTAGCACTGGATAGAATTTGATCACAATCATGGGGAGTGTCATACGTAAATAAATGAAGTTATGCTCCATCACAGCTAGAAAAGCGAGCGATATGATATTGCCCAACGTTGAGAGATCTCGCAGCGTTTCAGTCAAGTCGCAATCCTTGCGATGCTTCACCATCGAGCAGTTCAAGTCCAGCAACAGAGGCACCACAAAAATGCCATGAGCCAAGGCAAGGGGTCCCAAGCCAAGCGAGTGGGCATACAGCTCCATGTTTACCAACGGCAGCGGAGCCAGTTCCAAAATACATTGGCTGACATTCCGTAGCATACGAAATTCGCGCACATTGCTGCGATAGACCCTGCTCTCACCTCCACCCCCACCGCCAAAGAGGACTCGCAGCAGTCCCAGCACAGCGGCCACTCCGCCCACCGCACAGGCGACCAAGCCAAACGGCTGCTGTTGCGGATTCAGTTTACGGGCTGCCAAAGCAGACGTCGTCAGCAGCAGACTGTTGTAGATGAACCGCAGCCCACGGCTTGAGGTGGGCTCTGTCATAACGAGGGAGCTACATAAATAATTTTGTTCAATTTGATGTCAAACTGATCAATACCTCAAAGGTAATCGGATTAAAAACTCCAAGTTCTAACTATCTATTTCCAGGCTTTCAGTATATTATAGAAAGGAAATAGCTTATGCTAGAAGTCGAAGAGAAGAAGCAGAGGGACAAGAAAAGAGTACTTTTCTTCTGGGCAAACTATCCTAGAATTCCAAAATATCACATGTAAGTTATAGTTGAATTTATAGATTTATCAAAACTTTTATATACACGCCCACTGGGGGTATGGCAAACCTGAATATACTATGACTTCCACACTTAAAGAGGTGAATCACTGTTGACTTCTTCTACATATAGATCCATAAATTAAATGGATACTGTAAAGTATTGAGATTTGAATTAATTTAGTTGTTTTATGACCGTGAACGAGTATTATGCAGTCGGTGTCTATTCCTATTTGTTTATCTTGAAAGAGCTATGTCTTAATTCTGTTGTCTTTTTACTTTTCGAGATCAAGGAGGATAGACAGACGTACACAGACAGACAAACGGAGAGACGTATAGGGATAGAGCTTTCTCCTGTTGCATCTATATGTCTGGGATCTATATGTCTCCTTCCACCTGTCAAAACGATATATTTCCACAGGAACATTGTTTATCATTTATCAATGGGTTCAATGAGGCATCAAAACGGACTACCTTGTCATATATTTATATTGTAAGAAGCTCCATACTACTTTATATCATCTGTATATATATATCCCATATACGACATTAATTTTCTGAAAGTCTAATTGGAAAATTTGTAACATGTGACGAGCTAATGGGGAGTAGACAGAGTTAGAACTGAAAACGTATATATGCATACACTTTATATATATTATATATATATATATATATATATATATATAAATATATAATCTGTGTGCTGAATGCGGGTTTGTTAACAATATCTGAATGTCTGGATTAACTCGCTCGCTGCCAAATGACAAACTCTAATTGCAAGTGGAACATATTTTAATGAGTATATACAGACAGACATACATCCATGTATATACATATATTGTACCCCCTCTTTAAGCAAAATCTCCCCCGCGTCGCTTTATTCAACTTGACGAAGTGAAGTGAGTGTAAATATATTTTTTTTAGGTCACGTCAAAGCAACGTCCAACTGCTATATATATGCAGGTACATATACAGGTAAAATAGGTAAAAAAACTGTGCATAAAGGGGAAGAAATATGGTTCGAATCCTTTTGCATCCTGTTTGAAGGGAAAGGAAATTGCAGTCAACATTTATTTCCGCAGGTTGATGAAAAATTCGAAAATAATTTGCGAGCCATAATTAAAAGGCGACAGCGTCCAGCAGCGAGGACTTTCACAAAGTTGTTGTTGCACAAGAAAGTCCTGCCCCATGACCATGCCCCCGCCTTCGCCTCCCACTGCTGTCAGCCTCTAGGGTCATAAACAATCCAGCATAGACGCGTTTTCGATTCTCGCCTCAATTGGCAACATATGGCGAGCAGACTTTGAAAGGCTGGGGGTGGTGGGCAGCCTCCTTCTCTCTCTGTGTGTGTGGGCGTGGCAGCATTTGCATTTGTGACTGCGAATTGTGCAAAATGCGAATATTTTCTTATTCCTTTTTAAAGTTTTGCCGTGATAAGAGGGTTGTACAAAAGAAATTGCGACGTTTGCCAGCACGACACGAAAAAGGCGGCAGACAAAAGGCAAAAGGCGAAGGCGAAGAAAAATCGCTGCGGGTGGCAGCCAAGGAAGGGGGTTGGGGTGGCAATAGCGATGGGCTATGAGGAGGGGGAGTGAGTGCGTATGTGGAGTGGAAGCTCTACTTAGTGTAGTCGCATTGTAGCGCGGCATTTGCCAGAAGGTGCCAACACAATTTTATTGCGCTATATACCCTAACCAAGCAAAGGGTTGCTAGACTATGAGCAACGATTCAACTAAGGTAAGTTTTTTAGAAAACTGACAAAATATAAATACTAGGCATTTCTCTTTCAATAAAGAGTCTTTGAGCTTGGAAATGCCCTGACTAGATGTTAGCTATACTTTCAAATCAGAAAGAGTTCTTGAATCTAGACAATATTTTGGATATTAGATATATAGAATATCTAACAATCTTATAAGACTGATTAAAGTTTTTCGCCCTTTCTTCCTTGAATAGTTTATAGCTAAATTAATAGAGCTTGTCAAAATAATGCTAGAATTATGAAGCAGGTTTCTAACATTGTCTTTCTACGTATTATCTATTTATTTATCATCATTAACTGAAACAATATAGACAAATATTTCTTCTCCTTTAATAACAAATCAGTTAGAATATTTCTTAAGAAAATTCTCTAAATATCTGATCAGAATATTTACAGAAATACTTAACAAAAATTATGTGAGCACTGATAAGCTTGTTCAATTCGTAAGCATATTTTTTTTTTGCTTAACCAACATTGATTTTTATTTCAAATGCTCATCAATTACCTATTTCCTTAGATATAATATTCTATATAAAATTTAAAATATATATCGTACAGACCAGTATCAACTAGCTTAATCGATCTAGTTTGATCTGTCTGCTTCTCTGTCCATATGTACAGCTAGTAACACCAATAAGAGTTTCAAATAATCGATAACTGAAATCGATTAAAACCGAGAACAAGTACGTTCTACGATATTTGGTATAGTATATACAAACAAAGAGGTATTCACTCTTTGTGTATGACACTGCGTGCAGGGTATCTCATAGTAAGTCACTCTAAGCCAGCGCACTCATGCTTGCTTAGAACTAGTTCGCAAGCCATAAAAAACAATTCGATTAAAACTTACCTAGAGAGTATTTACCAGTTCGGTTTTCGCAAAAAAAAAAGGTTCTTAACTTTTCGAGCTTGTTTTGTTGCTCAACCCCCGCCCAGCTCTGTTTACTTACTTGCAGAGGGTGGCAGTGGGACTTTGATATATCTATAAAATGTCAACTTTTTTTTTGGCCAACTGTGACTCGAACCCCGCAGCCCGCTGCGAACCCCGAAAAGCAAATGCAATAAAACCAGATGTCGATTTGTTTTATATTATAAAAAATAATTAGTCTGTATTCAGCGTCGAAGTCGACGAATCATCATATATATGATATTGTATATATAGTATATATGTAATATTCATCTTGTTCTTTTTAACAAGGGGAGGGGCGTGGCAGTTTGGGGTGTGAGTGTGTGTGTGTGGGTTGATTAAAGTATAGCCTTTTTGGTGATTACTACGCTTGGATAATTGGAATAATACGAAATATATAATAATGCAATACAATTAGTTGATTCACTTTTCTTTTTTTTTGTTAATTAATTCAATAAGTTTATGATTTTTTATTTATTTATTTTCATTTTTTATGGATGAATGCGACTAAAAAGGCAATGAAGGAATGTTTATCTTTTTCGTTTTTGTTTTTTTTTATGGAAATAAATAATGTGCGATGCGAAAAATTTAGCTATTCATGTGAAAAATGGTGTTGCATGCGGTGAGGCGTGCTTTTCTTAATGCTGCTCCGCTTCCATTGGCATGCATTAGGCATATATATATATATATATATATATATATATATAATAATATTTATGTATATATATTTTTATGCGTTTATTGATAGTTTTTGTTTTATATTTTTAAATAGCTTCATAAAATTTGCATCTCATATATAATATCTCTGATAAATATATATATTTACTATATATATATTTTCTTTTTTTTTTGAATTTTTTTTGTTGTTTTTTTTTTGTTTTTCTTTTTGTAACATAGTTGATTTAGGCAAAAATGGCAACAAAATTGTATGTTTAACATTTGTCTACTTGTTCTTGGTTGTTCTTCGTCTTCTTCTTCTTGTTCTTGTTCTTGTTCTTGGTTGTTGTTGTCCTTTTCTTACTCATTTGATTTAGTAGATGTATAACTTTAGCTAACTAACAATTAATTTAAACATTTTCTTTTTCTTTTTTGTAACTTATAATTGGCAATAAAGTGTTTGAATAAGCAAACATTTAACATTTAGCATACAATTTATCATTTATGTTTCGTCCTCTTCATCTTTTCAAATAATCCAAAAAATAAACAATAAATAGCTATGATATAATGTATAATATATATATATATATGATATATGTATAAATGTATCTCTGCATTGTTTTTTTTTGGTTTTTTTTGTTGTTGTAAAGTTGTAGTGATTGTGGCCTGATTAAGTACATATGTATATGTTATTTATATAGATACAGCAGGGGTAGTCATGATGCTGGAAAATCTGCTAAAATTATAAGTTCAATTTACTTTGTGGCTAGCGTTAATAAATATTGATGGAGGTAGTCCTATTTAAATTGTGAATGTAATGTAATTACCCCAACCCATGGGTAGGGGTATTCATATTGCAAATGATGGGAATTAAATTATTATATATGCAAGTAAATTTTGTAAGTTTGGTAACCTGAAATTTATATTTTAAATGAAATGATATTTTTAAAAGGTTTTTATTATAGTAACTACCTCAAGCAGTAAATTATTAGGGATACCCTTAAAATGTTCACATTTTTCTTCACTTTTGCTTAACTTCATTAAGAGCACTGAATATTTGCTAAATGCAACTAAATATATTTTCACAATTAGTAGAATACCCTTAATACCATAGTAGGGGTATTCATGTAATTCAATTTTTTTACCTCTTTCCCATCTCCAACTGAAAGCTTTCATAACAAATTTTCAATTATTTTTTAACCTTTTTTTCTTTACTGACATCATCATGACTACCCCTAATGCGTAATATTCTCATTATGCTAGCTGGCAACTTAAAATATTTAAAGCCCCGTTTGAACTTATGCGTGTATTAGTGAGTGTGAGTGAGTGTGTTAATGGCGCCTTTCTTTATAGCATAGGTATAATTAGGTAGTTGGGTTAGATTAGATTAGTTTTTCACTTCTTCATCTCTTTCTTCTTCTTCTTCTTCATAAAAATTGGTTTGTGGCAGCCGGCGCCAAGTAAAAGTTAATCAGTCGCTGGTTTTCTTTTTCCTGCTATATATGTATGGATGATGTGCATGTGTGTTTGTGTGTGTGCGTGTGTGTGCTTACAAATTCTTTGGCCTTGTATCTCTCTTCTGTTTTTGGTGGGTATCTGATAGAAGTTAGAAGTCGCTGATCTCGCCCTCAGTCTCTGGATAGGTGCAGGAGAACGGATGCAACAGCCAATTGCACAGACCCTTGTTGCCCTCCTGCCTTTGGCGCTTCTTGCCATGCCGCTGATAGTTGCCTCCCGAAATGGTGATGCGATGCCGCTGACTCTTCGACATGCCCGATGCAAAGCTGCTCTCGTCCGAGTCCCGCACCGTGGCCACGCTGTGATAGCCGCTCTCCGCACGTCTCGAGATGCCCGAGTGCTTGGAGGTGCGTGGCGTGGAGGAGTCATGGCCACTGTCGTAGGCCTCCGAGCTGGTGTTGAGGGGCAGCAGAGGCAGTCGGGATTGCGCTGCTAGCGGAAGTATATTTGTAATCTCATTAAGCTTGTGCTGCGCATCCTCCAGCGAGTTGCGTCTGTCCTTCTCCTCCAGCTCGCAAATGTCGTCGTGCTGCGGCGCAAAACGTTTCTCGCTCTTCGGCAGGCTGGGATAGGAGGCGCCGTCCGGCTGTCGGAGCAACGCGTAGTCATCCATGCCAGCTATCTCCATGATGCCATTCAGACTGGGCAGCGAGCCCTGGCTAGGACTGTGCGACGGCTGCTTGGGTGGACTCGGCGTCAGCCGATAGGCGGGCTCACTGCAAACGCTGCTCTGACCCACATTGAAGCGAAAGGCGGGCTCACTGAACACGCTGCCCACATCCGTGCGAAAGAGCGTCGACGATGGAGTCACCTCTGCCATCGCCAGCTGCGAGGTGAAGATCTCGTGCAGGCGGGCCAGCTGATCGAATTGGTGTCTGCAAGTAAATCAAGAGCAACGGGGGGTAGCCATGAAGTACACTCAGCGAAATATCAAGAACTTACTACTAAAACTATTTCAAAACACAAATCGAATTTGTGTAAGGGGATCAAGGTGGGAGGAGGACAAGAAGAGGAACAGGAGCAGGAAAGAAGTATACTCAACGAAAATGATGAATTTTGAAGTTAGTAACATGTCAGAAGAATACTTCGCTGAGTGTACAAATTAGAGATGGGCGTCGGGATCGGGATTTTTGGGAATCCCGCGGTCCCGAAAAAATTTTCAGGATAGGGCGGGATGGAAAAGATTCTGAAAAAGTCCGGGACGGTCGGGATAAGTTCTTCATCCCGAAATTCCCGCGGGTCCCGATAAGAAAATTATTAACAGATTAAATTGATTGTATTTATCAAAGACCAGAAGAATGATATTGACGAGAAAATTAATTCAAATATAAATCATATTATATTTAAGAGGAGTTCAAATATTTTATTATTTTGTCAACAATGCAATGGAATTGTCTTTGTGACAAATGCTTGCTAGGCAAGTACTTCAAACATCCAACATCTTCTACTTCTAATAGAATTTTGGAATAAAGGAGAACATATCTTAGAGAAGTAAATTTTGAAAAAATTGTATTTTTAAGTAAAAAATTTGATCTATCATGAGAGTTCTAAATGTTGAAAAAAAAGTTCGGGAAATGTCGGGACCCGCGGGAAAAATGAAAAAATGAAATCGGGAGGGAAAATCTAAAACTATTTCGCGACGGGATGGGTCGGGAACGAATTTCTTTCTCGATCCCACCTCTAGTACAAATGGATGTTCTATACAGTTCTATAAAGTAGTTTGCTCACCTGGCGCGTTCTCCGCACTCGCTGAAGGACTCGCAGGCCATATTGAAGCTGGACACAAAGGACAAATTGTCGCAGTGGCTGAGCGCTGCCAAAGGATGCGTCTGCTCCCGCTCGCGCTCCCTCTCACGCTCTCGCTCGCGTTCGCTGCGCGCCATGGTGCGGGCGATTTCCTCCTCCGTCACCTGCAGGCCACAGTCGATGCTGCGCTGCGAGGGATGCTGTGAGGAGGCGCGACTGACAGCCAGCTCCGAGTCGTGCCTGGAGAGCATGCGATGCAGACTGTCATGGGAGATGTCACGGGAGCCCAGAGGATCGTCCAGCAGAGGCAACGCAGGCGGCACCTCCGACGGACCGCTGTCCTGGTCATCGCCATCCGGCTGGGCATCCGGACAGCTACTCAATAGAGGAAGACTATCCAAGCACTGGGGCAGCTCCAAGGTGGCTTCCGGCTGGAACAAAGGTCGCTCCGGCAATTCAAGTGACTTTTGCTTGAGCTGCGAGAGCTTTAGATGCAGGGAAGTGGGTGAGCTGCTTGTCGAGACGCTGGCCGCACCCTGGAAGACTTGCGACGTCTGATTCTCCACCCACTGTCTGATCATCGTCTTTTTGTGCGCATCCATGAAGCCGTAGCCCTGCGCCTGAGCAGCTGTGGGTAGATTGCCCGCCGTGAGGGAGCGACACGATTGCGATTTGGGTCCATCCACCCACGTTTCGCATTGCTTCACATGATTCACCTCTCGCATCAGATGCCGCGCCTCTGCCACCTTGGCTCGTGAGACTCGGGGTCCATCGATCCACTGCTCCTCGGTGATCTGTCGCATGCCCGCCTCCAGCTGCTCCAAGGCAGCTCCTGGCGTCGAGCCGTGTGGACGACGTAGAGGCGAACCCTTGGGCGTTGGCATATTCGATGCCTTGGAACACATGTGTCTAGGAATGGGTGACCCAGGCGCCGATGGCAGCAGCTCCTGCGCCAGCGCACTATGCGGGATCATCGAGGTGGCAGCAACTGCGGCGGAGTTATGGCGCTTCAAGCTGCCTGACGAGCTCACAGATGACTGCAGCTTCTTAGCTGTAAAGTGAATCAAAGGAATCAAGGAGAAGGCGAAATAGGTCAGGTAATTGATTGGATATTCACATGAGCAACATTAATTGGGGCCTTAGGCTTTAAGAAATTTCCTAGAATTCGAAGGATAAACATCGTGATGATATGATAATTACTTTAAATATAAATTAGAAATGATAATTTTGATCTAATTTTAGAGTCCGACCAAACTCGGACACGGAATTATAAAAAATGATACTTCCTCTACGGACGTAATCAGTAATCATCCTTGGGAAATTTACTCAAAAGGAAATATCTTTGATTATGCTTCAAGAGCGCACTTTTCTATCCGAAAATCCCACCAGAAGCATTATTGAATGAAATCCAACAAGTTAGACAGGATTATTTTGAAGGCCTAAGGTGCTCGACTAGCTAATCAACCCTCAGCACAAAGTCAGCCTGTCAAGAAAAAACTACTAGCTGCCTTTTTCAGCTAGTTCTAGACCTGTTTCACTTGTGATAAGTGACATTTAAATATAAATTATAAATAATAATTTTGATCTAATTTTAGAGTCGAAGCCAACTCTCCTTTTTTTTACCAAGGCAAAGAATTATATTCCCAAAAATAATACTTCTTTTTTCATTGATTATCATTGATTGTGCTCCAAGAGCGGACTCCACTATGCGAATATCCCATCATCCATTATTTAATGAAATCCAACAAGTTAGACAGGATTATTTTGAAGGCCTAAGGTGCTCGACTAGCTAATCAATCGCCAACACAAAGTCAGCCTGTCAAGAAAAAACTACCAGCTGCCTTTTTCAGCTAGTTCCAGAGCTGTTTCACTTGTGATAAGTGACATTAGACACAAGCTGAGTCTGTCAAAGTAATGTAGTATAGTCTCTCTCTGGGGCATAAATCGAATGAGTCAAGGAATTTCAATTAAAATCTCATAAGCAAAGCCTGTCAATAGCTGCTTAACACTGGGGTCTCTATAACTAATGAAATTAGGGGTTGACAACACTTACCCTTCTCCACGGCGGCCTTCTTCATCAGTGGACTGGCACAGTTTGATTTGAGTTGTGGTGCCGTTGGCTTCTCAGCCCCACTGGCCTTTAAGGCCTTGCCGAGTAGAGGTCGGTTGTCCGTGCTGGCAGTGAGCGAGGGCAGATAGACGGGCGGATGTTCGCCGTCGGTGGCATCATCATGGGGTCCCATATAGATGACAGTGTCCGCTGAGATCTCCGAACTGGAGGGATCAGCGCCAGAGCCCGCCGAGGAGCCCGCACCACCCGAATTCATGCCCTGGGCCAGACCCACAGCCAGGGGCATGGGCACACGATGTTTGCGACGACGCAAACGATGAATACGCGACGCAATCTGTATGGTGGCTAAAGTGTCCTGATACGAATGCTTGGACTGCAGAACATGTGCCACAATTGCCACATGGCAGGTAATGGGGGCCAAACAGTCCTTCAACAGCGGCGTCAACGGGTGGTCCTTGTGCGGCGGATGCCTCTGCCCGCTCAATATGGCCAACAAAATGTTGCCGATACCCGAAAGTGGAAGACCACCGCTGCGATTGGCACAGCCGCCCAAGTCGATGATATGTAAACGGCTCCGGCCACCAGCAACTGTAACAAGACAGACAGAAAAATAGGGAGAGGGAAAGAGAGAGAGAGAGAGTGTGGTGTGGGTGGGTGAGAAATGCGACACTTTAATGGTCTGGCTGTCTAGTGAAACATTTAGCGGGCCACTTGAGTGTGGCAACAACAATGTCTACAACTAGGGGAAGGCCGTAGTAATGTAGAATGGGGTAGAGTGGGTGGTTGAAGTGGTTGAGGACTTACCACCGCCCTTGCGGGACAGGCTGTACTGGTAGACGTGCAGCGTAAAGATGAGTGCGGACTCCAACAATGCTGTTGAACTGCTGGAATTGCTCGTTCCGGAACTTTTTAAGCGTCCGGCCAGTGCGGAGTCGAGGAATAGCGCTGCACGCTCCGCGGTGGGTGCACGTAGTTCCGTTGGGCCGCCAAGGAAGTCGTCACGCAAATAAATCCCCGGGGAGTCGTCAGATTCTGTGCGGATTCGTGTGGAGTGTATGAAAAGAGCATTAGCTTTTATGTTCATATAAATGCCACTCGACTGTAGTTAGCATTCATTGGCGTGGAAGGAGCCGAGGCTGTGGTGGGGTTGCTCGTTACTGCCTCACAGGTTAACTTTATTCAAATTGGGGACCTAACCTCCGCCTCCTCCTCCCCCAACCCATTTAAACATTATCATCAGCTGGCCCAGGGGCAACATTACAAATGCCCACGCCCACGCCCACACCCACGCCCACGGCCCATGCTCAACTTCTGCTAACAGGTGGCGTTCCTTTGTACTTTTCTCTTTGCTTACCAGCTGCATGCGAGATGAGCAAGTCCGTAGAGAGAGCATCCGGCTTGGTCGCATTAATGCCCACAGCGCTGACCCGCACCGAGAAGCGTGCTCCGCTCTTCTGTCGACGCTCCTGGATGCCCTTGTACAGCCAGGCAATGGCACAGGGCGCTGCGCCTAAAGCTCCAGCTCCCAGGTCGCCGAGCACCGTTTGCGTTTGCCCCGTGCCCGGATAGCCCATGGCTAGCAGACAACCATCCGAACCCTCCAGCACGGCGGGTATTACCTCGCTCAATGCCGCCGCACACACATCCGACTGCAGGAGAGAGAAAGAGAGAGATTGGGTTTTATAAATATAATTTCAGAATATTCAGTTGGGTCTGCTTTATTTGATGTCCGGAAAAGTTGTAGAAGACCTAACCGAAGACATTTGAATTTTGAACGGAAGGTCGAGTACGTTAAGCAGATATTACTTAAGCACTCTTTATTTAATATCTGGGCCTGAACAAGTTTTCCTAGTTTATAAATCTCAGAGATTTTAATGAATATGCAGGTGTATGTAGGGATGGTCTATTTTTTTTATTATTTATTTAATAATGTTGACAAAGACGAGTGTCAACGAAAACAAAAATGTTATATAAAAAAGTAAAAAATAAGATTTAACAATGTTAAGTTTCTGTAAGTTTCTGACTTTAACGTACCGACCTTATGCCACTTCATTATTATAAAGTTTTTAACAATCGTTTCCAGTAAAAGGACTTATTTTCATCTCAATCACTTATTCTTATTCTTCTTCAAATTGTCAGTTTCTTTATAATTCATTCTGCTCTTATACCTTTTCCACAATTAGATGAGTTTTACCTAATCACCAGTCATCTGCCTTTCCTTCCTTTCAATTTTCTTTACAAATGTTTCTAGTTCTAGAGCTTATACACAATATATCTCAATATATCTGCTTACGCTCCTTTATTATTTTGTACTATTTTAGAATCTTTCTAGTATTACATACTATCCATAATTAATTTTATCCACAGTTTGAATACTTATCTCTAAGTCTCACTATCATTCCTCATAATTTTATTTTTCTTTGCAATTCTTTCTACTCTCATACCATATTAACTTTTATATAGGATTCTATCCTCACTATTCTGACTCACATGACCATACTTTTTTAGAATTCTACAATTCTTTTAAAGTTCTTTCACGCTTTGATACTTTAAATTTAAATTTAAATTTCCTAGCCTCCTACGTTTTATTTACCACTTCTCTAAAATCCTTTCTAGTGTGTTGCCCTAATTAGATAGTTTTAAGAGGTTTTAGAACTCTTCCATAATTTCAGCTCTTTTAAAATTTTCTAAAATTTTCTTAGAATAATTTCTTGTATTATTCCCAATTCATAACTCACCTGTTTATCCTCGGCTGTGAATAGATTATCGAATGCAAACATTTTGGGCGCCGCCACCATGGGCGCTCGCTCCTGGGCCTGCGGCGCCGTGACATTCTTTGGATCGGTTAGTGTCACCTGTCGCTTCTTCTTGTCGAGCGCCATAAAGGAGCCAGACTCGAGGCAGCTGCTGTCGGAGCTGTCCGCCTTGTCGGCGACTCGTAACATGACTTTGACTTTGCCAACGCCGTAGCACTCCCGGCTGGAGAGACGTCTTTGTAGGGCCGGCGGCATGGCTGGTGGTGCACGTTGGAGTGCACCACAGAAACCGCCGTTGCGTGGTGGTTGGGTGCTGCTCATTGTTGCTCCACTCGTATGTCCACGGCCACAAAACTCCGTTTCCATGGCTAATGTAGTCTTTATGTGTGTGTCTGTGTGTGTCTTACTTGTTGGAAGCACTTCTGCTTTGATAGACATAAAAATGGGAGCATGGAAGAGAAGAAGAAGAGCAGGCAGCTGCTAGTTAATAAGGATCCAACTGTGTGCTGTAAAAGTCTTTGGCAAGTATTTCGCCTTTCGTTACATTCTGCAGATTTTATATGTAATGTCATAAATTGTGATTTCTGCAAGAAAGGGACAACTGTGACTTAGGATGAGGTCCTTGCGTCCTATGGTAATGGCCATAACACTTTCTCTTTATGGTTATGGGGCATCTGTTTATTGGGCATATGCTTCACAGACAACTCGCTCTATTCTGTGTCTCCCTTCCTCTCCCTCTCTCATGATTCACTGAGTTTTTGGGGTTTTATTCACTTGTAGCATCGTCCAGGCACATATATTTTATCTATTTGCGGTACTTTGCTTTTTATTTCACTGACATTTCCCTTGCAGAAAGCAGTTTTTAGTAAGGACTTTTTGTTTATTTTATGTTTATTTACAATTATATCAGTTATTTGTGCAGCAAGTGCTGTTATTATGCCCGACTCTTAACTTTATGTTCAGGGTGCTTGAAATTTACCGAAAATTTAAGAGCTTCACAGTTTCTTTCTTTCCTGACTTCCTAGAGCATAGAACTCACAATGTTGTTTTTATTACTATAATAAGAGTTATAAAGAAGTCAGTAATATTTTTAGGGCTTCGCTTTTTATTTATCTTACATTTTGTTTTGATGTTTTTTTATTAGTTTTAGGCTTAGTTTATAAAATTCACTTATGTTTTAAATATGTGTTTTTGATTTTGTAAATAATTTAACTGTTTAAGAACGAAAATCTTTTTTTAAGTAAAGTTGTTATGGCACTTTTCTCTGTATACCGTTTTATTCTAATCTTGAATCGTTCTAGAGTTGTATATTTATTTTTTTAATTTTCTTTTTTATCTTCTATTTCTAACTACAATTTATTTTTTTCTATTTCTTTTCCAAGCTTCAAGTTTTCTACACTAACATATAAAACTCTAATTATATTACGTTATTAAGTTAAGAATTATATTCCTTTTGAGATTATATTTAAATGAAATAGATTAAAATTTTAGAGATACCTTTATTGAAATGTATTCAAATAAAAATTCTGCATTCAAAATTTCCTTAAAAGAGTTTTAGTTTTTTTCGAAACGTTTTTCTTTAGTTTCTTAGTTGATAATATTTTCCATTTTATAAATTGAAGAGCTCTACTTTAAGCTGGGAATCGTATTGTAGACATTCCGTTTGGGGCTCGAGGGGGACACCTTCATTAACATGATGATGCGAATTCAAATAAGGAACGTGACCTTTTTTGCAACATCTTTTCATTAATATTGTTCCTTTTTTTTCCTTTCTTATTTTGATGGCACGTTTCCATTGTGAATGACTGGCAACTCGAACGTCAACGTTGACGTTGACGTTGACGTCGACGTTTGGCTCAACTTCATTTTTCAGACGTCGCGCACCTGCGACAGCGAACTTCTTTAGGCGTTCCACCTTTTGAGCTTTTGGCTTTTCACACAAATCGATTGGCAATGCCTTCTAATTGTACGCAACAACAACAAACGTGGAGAGAAAGAGCAATGGGGGAGATAGAATGCCATGGCATTGTATGGACAACAATATTAGCACAACACCAAGCTCACGCACACACACACATATACTACTCACACGCACACACAAACAAATAGGGAGCGTGCACAAACCCTTTTTTTATGACTGGCAATTTCTGGTTGTTGATTTCATCTTTGGCTGCAACGCTTTGGCTTCTTCGATTTTGATATACATGATTTATTTTAGCTACGATTCTTTAGCTGTTCCGGCTCTAACGAAAAAAACACATTTTCATTTTACGAACACATACACACACACACAACTCGCGACGCGAACGCCCGCCGCGTGCCGTCTGCGTTGGCATTACAATGGCAACTAACACAGGACGGCGCTTCCAAATGCTTGCCAACTGCTCTGCCAGCCAGTGCGGCGCTCTTTACTCTAGCCCACGCGACGCTTGCGTGACAGAGGAAGAGAGCGTCGGCTAACTGCTTGCAGCTGGCAATGCTGCCCGTTGTGTGGGGGTTGCACGACTTTCGCTTTTGGGCTAAGAGAGTGCTGGCGCTCTCTTCAGCAAGTGCCGTTAGTGGGCACAGGCACAGGCACATTCACAGACACAGGTAAACAAAATCAGCGAGGCTTCAAACAAAAGGAACAACGCAAATGATGTTTATATTGTAAAAAAACACACACTCACACACATATAACGAAAAACAACAAAAGAGGAGCAAAAAGCACGCACACAGACACTCACGCTGATAGTTGAGGAGCTGAAGCGTCACTTAAGTGTTTGCAGTGAATTGAAGGGGTGGGGGAAGTATAGTGCGGGCAGGGAGTCCAAAATGCAAACGATGTGTTTTAAGTTCGCTTACATTTGACAGGCCGAGTAGAAGCCGTTGAGTGTATGTGTGTGTGTGTGTGTGTGTGTGTGTGTGTGTGTGTGTGTGTGTGTGTGTATTTAAAAGCATCTATGGCTGGGATTTGGATGGACTTTGAACAGGATACGTGCATATGCACATTGACAGGAGAACAGTTTGAAAGCAGTTGAAAGTGTGCTGACAATGTCTCAATTAAAATTGCAAAGCTGAAGTGAGCTCTCAACTGTGCGAGGCAAATGTTTACCGTTTGAGTGTATGGGGCTAAACTAACAGAAAATGAAATACATTTAATTTAAATTAAAGCTAAACCAAAGGAAATCATATTTAATATTATTCTAGCATAAATTTGGTTTGAATTGCGTTTAGTTAAAAACCGCATAAAAGCCAGTTTGAAAGTTTGTTTTCTCGGTCGCGGCTGGCAATGCTGTTTGAAAATTCCGTTATTATTTGCATAGTGTGGCAACGCTGTCATGTAGTTATACAAGACTAAGACAGTTGTAAATTCAAAACAAAGGCAAATTATTTACATAAATGTGAAAGTAGATGAGGCTTTTATAAGGTAAGTTGATATCGAGTACGAGGGATATGAGTGAAGCGTTACTCTAATACTTTTCCATAAAGATGTAATTGTAGTTGTTGTTAAGAGTATAGCAACTTTCTTGACTTTAAAGTTTTAATTTTTAAACATATTTGTCCCTTCACCTATTCATGAATTTCTCTTATGTTATATTTTTAATATATTAAAAAATAAAGTACTTTCTTTTGATAGTTTGTTATAACTTTTATTTCTCTGGATCCATTTCTTTTATACATATACAATAATAAGTTTTGAGTATCATTCATTTTTTTTTTAACTTTTTTCATTGTCTTCTTCTTTCGTGTTCAACAACAACAATTTACTGAAATATTCGTAGTTAATATTTGCCTAGTTGAAATGCATATCAAGTATATATATGGTCTATATATATATGTATAACTGGTAGTTCATAATCGTATATATAACGCATGTGCTTAAAGAACTAGATGCTTAAGATTAGGCAAAAAACATTTTGAAACAAACAGCCTATACGGAGAATGTTTAGAGGTAAAAAATTACATAAGAAACAACAATTATGATAAGGATCGGGTCATATATATATGAATGATAAATTTTGTTTAGGGTATATGATAATTCGTAAACTTTGTCACACATTAAAATGATTTTTTGTTCCTTTTTCGTAGTGAGTAAAAAATGAGTAAAAAATCAGAAAGGGTTTGTTCGAAGAGGGGGGCGAGGGGGAGAGGTTCGTTTAGTGAGAAGGTGCTCCATAGGAGCTGCTGGGCGCAGATGGTGCTGGTGGTCCGGCGGGTGCACCATATTCCGAAGGTGGTGCAATCGCATTCGGATAGGGTCCAGTCTCCTCCTTCTGGGTCTTGTAGCGAATGAAATAGACTTCCGGTTTGCTGGGCTGCGTGGGCGCAGGTGTTGGAATAACAATATCTGGTTGCTCGTCCGGTTTCTTCACTAGTACATAGACCAAAGTCTTCTCCTCGTTCTGCGGGAACTGTGGAATAATTGGAGCAGTTGGTGCAGGTGGCGATGGCGCCTTGATGAACACAATCTTGTAGTGCTTCTGTGGAGGCGGCACATACAGGGGTTTCCTATATAAAAGAGCAGCAAGTGAAGGGTTTTCATATAAGTGATTTCCAAAAAAAACTGGTTTTTGATATTTGGCTAATAACTGTTATAGTAGCTCTTATGCACACACTCTAAACACTCTATGGTAATTGCACTCAATAACAATTGGAATGGAGTCTTATATAAGCTCTTATATACAAACTCTTATATACACTTTATAGTAAGTGCATTCTCTCTCCTTCCGACATCCTATGCAAATTTTGCTTAGCTTACTTCAATTCAATTCAAGTATAGCCAAGTCTTATATAAAGTCTTATATTGACTCTTATATGCTATATGGTAATTGCTCTTACTCTCCTTCTCTCCCGTTCAGTATGCAATAATTAGCTGCGAAATGAAAAAACTGTCACAATTTGCTGCCCACTAATAATTCAAGTGTAGCCGAGTCTTATATAAACTCTTATATACACTTTATGGTAATTGCTCTCACTCTCCTTCTAACTCCCTTTCCGTATGCAATAATTAGCTACAAAAAGTAAAAAATATATGTTTGTAGCTTAGGTAACATCTTAGTCACGCTTTAGCTGTCTTCAGCACCATATCTTTTCCAACTGGCAATTAACATTACTTTCTGACTACAGTGACAAACAGTGAAAGAGAGAGATAGAAAGGGAGGGAGGGAGTGGGATAAGTAGAGCTTAGATCGTTTCCCATTTAGTAGACACGCTTTTAGAGTTCCTCTATTAAAACATTTTTCTTATGGCACAAATAAAAAAAAACTTGCTATTCCCTTCACAAAAATGATAATGCAAAAAATAAAAAAAAACAGTTATGTAGCCCTGAGCTGGATTAGATGATTAACGCTCATGTTTTCGCAACTGTTGTCTCGCAGCTGCCAACTCAGATATTAAACAAAGTACTCAAGTACTCATAGACCCCATGAATTGTGGGAGAATTTTCATAATTGTGGGGCATTACCTAGATGTACATACATATATATACATATATATGATCATAACTGGAGCTACACACGACAATTCATTTTGCAATTAGTTGTAATGGGACATAAGACAAACAAGCCAGATGGGTCGTAAGCTCCTTGAATGTGGGAATATATCTCACTTTGGAATCGGCTGGAAAAATTATGTTTGCACAATTTGGAAAAACTGTTGTAAACATAATTTGATTGAAGATATGCTTAAGCATGGTATAGAGTGCAGTTAAGCTAGAGATCTCTTTGAATTAACAGAGATACCGAAATGAATGGAACTTGAGTAACAGGAAATATTTAGTGAAGTTTAATTAGCTAAAAATACTCAAGAGTCCATTGAATCTAAGGGGTAAAGCTTGAAAAGTTTTTGATTCCCCAAGTCCTTGGGAGGAAATATTTG
The DNA here is from genome assembly GCA_035045545.1 of Drosophila gaucha. Lineage (NCBI taxonomy): Eukaryota > Metazoa > Arthropoda > Insecta > Diptera > Drosophilidae > Drosophila > Drosophila gaucha. The sequence continues at coordinate 645,557 of JAWNOY010000252.1, forward strand.
TTTCTTAAAGAAAGTAGAACATTTACTGTAAAGAATTCACAATAGACTAACAATTAAGATAAAACATCGAATAATATCCAGGAAATGCTAAACACTCATGGAAGTTAACATCTGGTATTCTGTTAGAAACCAATTCAATCTTATCTTTAGATCACCAATACTTAATTTTACTTTACTTTTACTTTATCCTTTGCCATTCTTAAATAAATTTAAACATAAATGTGAAGTTTGATTTTTCCGAATAATTATTGAGAGTCCTAATTTTCTGGCAATTTTACTTAGTTTCCTATTAAAATGAAAGCTCCTATTAAACTTATATATACTTAAGTCTTCCACTCACCTGGGTGCTTGGTACTCTGGCTCTGGTGGTGGCACATGCACATAGACATGCTTGTGTACCACTGGCGGCTGCTGTGGTGGTCCATATTGTGGTGCAGGTGCGCCATAGCCGCCGCTAGGTCCGCTCGGCTGATAGCTGCTCGGTGGTGGGGCACTGTACGTATCACGCGGTGGCTCCGGACGACCGGCCACAAGCGCTGCGCTGGCCAAAACAACCGCTAACTAAGAAGCAGAACAGATGCCATTATAAACAAGTTAGTTTTGACCAAGTCGGACCTGCCCGACTAGCAGATGACCTGAATTATGATAACTTTGCTATCACAAGTAGGATCTTCATTAAGCTTATGACATCAATGTAAGTGTATCTACCAACAGTTATTTTTTAAAAGTTTTTTTTGGGCTAATGAAAGTATTCAAAACATATACCTACATACCATATTTAGAGTCTCTATCTTTAAAGGTCTTCAATCTATGCTCTTTTAGCCAAATTAAAATAAAGATTTTTGCGATATTTGCGAAAGATGATAAACTTGTGCTGCGTTCGTTATTTAAGAATATATTTTAAAAATTTCAAGTCTGGAGCTTATGTTGTTTTCGAGATCGGATGGACCCGGCACAGACGAACATGGATAGATCGCTTCATTGTCGTCCTGAATGCGCTTATGTATGCTATACATGTGATCGGCCCTTCTGCTTGTTACACACATTTGCACAAAAACCTTATACCCTTTTTACAAATTTTCAGTGGGCTTGGGGTATAACAAGCTCACACACTCTCGCACACACACACAGAGATCCACTTTAACATACCACAAAGATGGGCTGCATAATGCTTGTAAAAACTGAACGTTTGAAGTTTCGGTTGATATCCGTTACTTTTTGAGAGACTTTGTTTGATTCGCTGGAGCTTGTGAGACGCGGAACCTCTTACACTGACTGCATGCCACAACGATTGTTGCAGTTGCTTTTATAGTGCCTCTCATTGGCGAGAAATAAAAATTAAGTAAAAATCAAGCAGAAGTCGGCAGCGACGCCGGCTGCGACGCCAGCAGCAGTCGCACCAGTTGGCAAAGAGCGCATAACCATGAAGAAATTGAAATGTATAAAACGGCGGCAATAACAGCAACAACAACAAGAGCAGCCGCAGCCGCAGCACCAGCAGCCAAAGCCAAAGCCAAAATAACAAAAACAAAAACAAAAACAAAAGCAAAAAGCCAAAAGCAACAACAAACACAGCTTAAAGCAGCGCAGCAGCTGGCAAGTCATCTGGGCCTAGAGGGTAACTGTGGCTTAAGGTAAAGCCAAAGCTGCTGCTGCTGCTGCCGCTCCTAGCTGCGACCGCGACGCTGACGGCAACGTTGACGGCGACTGCGACTGCGACTGTAGCCGCAACAGCAACAGAGCTTTGCTGACCGTTTCTTAGTTTGCGGTTTTCCTTTTTAATTTTAACTGATTTAATACCCTCCTAAAAGTTAACTAGTTAAAACAGCTCTTCAATCCTAAGTATGTGCAAAATCTATTTCGATATGCTAAAGTGGTTTGATCTGTTAACCAATAGGTATATAATAAGTGCTACCTGCTGGCCACGCAAGTCTTAATGGGTCAATATGTGGACGATCAGGCGAGATACATTAAATACAATTTATTGGGTATTAAGAAAATTTCGTAATCTATGCGGAATAAAAACAGTTGATATAGATAATTTTTTACAAATATTTCAATTATCAAGGATATTTAAAGAGGTAATATTAAAATATTAAAAAATTAAAAAAAAAATAAAATAAAATATATTTATATAATTTTATACACAAGTTAAAATAAATAAAAAATTGTGCAATAAATGGATATTTCCCGCTGCTGCTAAGCAAGCCACTAAATTGAGCTGAAGTGCAACCGATTCGAACCCGGAACTCCAATTTAATTTTAACCATAAAGCGATACAAATTTTATTTTTTGTTTAAATCGAGCTGTAAGTCAAATTTTTATTAAAATTTGTTTGGGATAATAAAAGAATTTTAATCAATTGTTATTTATAAGCCCAATTTTCATTAACAAAATTTTTTTGGACTTAGTTAGAGCTTAATAAACTTATAGACCCAAATTTTTTTATGTAACTGTAAAGTGGATCGAAGTATATTGCATTCACGGGATTATGTATGTATATAATGAAAATATTGCTTATAATATATAGAATACATTGAGTAGGGTATGTATTGAGTAGGTTATATTAAGTAGGGTATATCGAGTAGGGTATATTGAGTCTTATTGAGTTATTGAGTAGGGTTGTTGAGTAAGGTTTGTAGAGCAGGGTGTATATACTTGTGTAAGTAGACTGGAATATATAAAGTAGGGTATATAATGTATTGGTATAATGGGTATAGAAAGTAGTGTAAATTTCGCAGGATATATATGGTAGGGAATATAAGTTAGGGTATATAGAGTAGATTATAGGGAGTATGAATGAAATATTGTTACAACCAAAGACTTAAATTTCTGGCGCAATGCTCAGACTGATATGTGTTTTATATGTTGTCTGAACTGAAGAATAGTAATACTCAAAAAGGTTGCTTAGGAGTTAAGCTTAGATATGTCTATTAGTAATATCTATTTGTTAGAGTTTACATCATTTAAGCCACATACAAACACAATTCTAAAGCCTAACCTCCCCAAAATAATGGAAGTGTATATAAAATTCTGCACGCAGCAACAGCAATTTTATGTGTTACTTCTTGGTTTTGTTTTTAAGTGTTTTCTTTGTTTCCCTTTTTTTTGTTTGTTAGTTACATTATTATTTTGATCATTTTGTTCGGTCTGGAGGATCGCATCATCGTCTGCCTGTTCGGATCGTGTGGCACGATTCACTTTCAATTTCAATGAATGTGGATGCATACACTGCGAAAAATGGGGGAAAGGAGGGGGCTTTGTCTCCGATCTGGACTCAACTGGAACTGGAACTGGAACTGGACTGTGGTTTGGTCTTATTTCACATTTCTTCATACCTCACTCTCTCTCTCTCTCTCCCTGTCGCTCTCTCTCTCTCTCTCTCTCTCTCTTTGTCTTGTGCAATGCTCATTATGAGCTTCACGGTCTTGTTGGGTTACGATCACCTAGCTTCAGCTTTACCATCGCCCAGCTCCATCTTCATTTCCATTTTTGGGCCATAATGCAATAATAGTTGACTATGAATTTCTTTAATTTATTTTATATTTTTTTCTCTTTTCTTTCTGCTTATTCAATAATTTCGGCAATGACATTATTTGTACTCGTAGTACCTATTAAAAAAAAAGAAAAGAGAGAAAAAAATATGATTAGCCATGTTTCTTTATTGGCGACTTTTCTTTTTGCCCCTGTCACGATCGTGCAATTGCAATCTCGATCGACGGGCTTTAGCTCGAGGTGTTGCCTTAAATTAAGATGCGCATAATCAATAAATGACCGTGGCTCGAATCCCAACCACTCCTGTGTGAGAGTTTTGGAAACTTTGCTGGACTTCTTTTTGGCGCTGCTGCCGGAATTTGATTTTTGGAGGATCGCTCGCTGACTGCAACTGGGAACTTGCAACCAGGCTTGGGGCATGTGCCATGTGGCATGTGGCAAGAGGCTGCAACTGTAACTGTGCGCTAACTGTCACTTTTTCACGGCAGCATCATTTATAATGCCGTTAGCCAAATGGCAAGTGCTTCGCCTTTCCATCTGCTTTTTTTTTTGTTTCTGTTTTTTCGCCTGTTGATTTTGCTGTTGATTTCGAGCCTCACATCGCATTTCCTCAATTTCCAGCGCATCTCATCTCTCATCTCTCATCATCATCATCATATTCATCTTCATTGCGATGATTGCTGTTGGGTGTCTAAAACAGGTGCAGGCTTCAAGTCTTTCACAAAAAAGAAAAAAAAACAGCATCGATTAAGCAACAATCCAGACTCAAATTAATGGATTGTCGAATTTTTAAATGGAGATTCTGTCTATAAAGATATATAATCGGTGTAAATGATGATGTAAATAAGATAAGAGCAAATGTTAATTGAATGTTTACACAAAATAAACATGAATGGATAAGATGGGTAAGTAAGATGAACAGAGTTTGAAGAAGAGAGAATAGTAGAACGAGGAGTAGATGCAAGAAAGGGATAGATGAGCATAGACCTTAATATACATATGGGATGGGAAAGAGAGAAAGATGGATAAATAGATGTATGCAGACAAACAGATAAACAGAGAGAGAGAGAGAAAGATGCAGAGAAGAGAATTCATGGATTCATGAGAATCGCAAAGAAGAGATGTAATTGATTTTTACTCTAATCTATATCTATATCTATATCTATATCTATATCTATATCTATATCTATATCTATATCTATATCTATATCTATATCTATATCTATATCTATATCTATATCTATATCTATATCTATATCTATATCTATATCTATATCTATATCTATATCTATATCTATATCTATATCTATATCTATATCTATATCTATATCTATAGCTATAGCTATATCTATATCTATATCTATATCTATATCTATATCTATATTAAATATCTATATCTATATCTATATCTATATCTATATCTATATCTATATCTATATCTATATCTATATCTGTATCTATATCTATATCTATATCTATATCTATATCTATATCTATATCTATATCTATATCTATATCTATATCTATATCTATGTCTATATCTATGTCTATATCTATATCTAAATCTATATCTATATCTATCTCTTTAACTATTATGTACTTTTAATTATATCAGTTTTTTTTTATAGACCTAACTCTAATTAGTTCTTTACGTCATTTTATCATACTTTCATAACTCTCTTTAACGCCATTCACTGACAATATGTTTACACCATGTCAAGCCCCCATGATTCTGAGTTGTGAAACCAGCTGGCAAAACCATATTTCATCTGAAATCTTTCTGCTTTCTCCATTGCAGAGATAGAGGTATGCGCCATCATCATTTCCATCGACACCTTTGCCATGCACACATACTAATTATTATTAAGTATCTCTTTTTTTTTTACTTTATGTAACAACCAAATATATATATGTACCAAAATGAATGAAGCCAAAGACCATTTAAATAATATTGTATTTACATAAAAAATTTAAAAAAACAAAATGAAAAGCAATTAAATGCGTTTACAAAACAGAAATTCAGCGACAGGCAACGGAACTTTGGGAGAGCGTGGGCACTTGTAAAGACAGAGCACTGACACATAAAGACAAAGTATCTGTATCTTCAGTTGTATCTGTATCTGTAACTGATGGGCACGGCTCTGGGTTAACTGGGTCTGGCAATCGCCACTTGTTAGTTTTTAATTTGTCAAGAGTTGCACTTGAGCACAGTGCAAAGAAAGTAAATTGAGTTTTTTTCAGACCCTTAAAACCATTGAAACTGGGAATTCAGGGTATATTGGTTTAGCTGCTCGTATGTGTATGTATGTGTGTGTGTAGAAGAAGACTGTTCAGGGTATCTGGCAGTCTAGTACTCTTACTTGTGTCTCATTTCGTTCGGTCGGCAGTAAAAGTATCTGTATCTGTCAGATACAAATGGGGAGTGCGTGCGTTGCATTGCATAAGCGAGTTTTTCCAGCTTCTGTCTCTTCCAGCTCTATCAGTAGATCTAATTAACAAAATGTGTAGAGGCCTTGCATTGAAAATGATTTCTTTTATTGTTTTTGATCATAAGGTAATAAACGTTTAAAGATAACAATTATATAAAACGAGCTGCATTGCCCACATATATATATTTTATATAGGGTATATATGGCGCCATAAAATTTATCTTGGAGGCCAGACCCGAAAAGAAAAATAAAAAACAAAAGAAGCAGCAGAAATTTTAATTTGTGGTACTTGCTTGTAATATACTCATAATTTATATTTATTTGCCCAGCCTTGGGGCACATTAAAACAGAAGAAAAACACGCGCTTTTATGCTTTCAGGGACGGGTATTACAATATTTACAATTGACTCTTCTTCTTTCAAATAACAATGCAACAGAATCTGGCAGCCACAATACAAAGTTTAAGGAACTATACAGCAAAAATATATATGAATATATTTAGTATATATACGTATGTATATCGCATAATATTCGATTTATATAGTTAACTCACTTTATATATATTGTACATAAATCATTCTTTTTTTTTGGTTTTTTTCTTGACTTTTGGTTTAATCGTAAATGTTTAAAAATTATTGTTCTTATATAGGAACTGTTAAGTTCTTTGAGTTCAGTATTTAAAACCGTTCAGTTTTCGCTTTCGGAATGCGAAGAAAACTTTTTGAAATGTCTCAAATCAAGACAAACATCTGTAAACTTTACTTTAGATTTATGAAATTCTTGAAACTAGTTCATTTCGAATAGAATGTGAACTTAGTTGATTCAACTTTTTAAATAGGGTCGAAGAACTAGTTAATTTTAGGAACTTAGCTATTTATTTTTCCAACTTTTCTTCAAACATTCCGTAAAAGCGAGGTAATTTAAAAGTAGTTGATTCTTGGAACTAGTTCTCTCTTATTTGTTAAGTAAATACAAACATTTTTTCCTTTCAAATGAGATTCTTTTGGTATACGTAAAATTAGTTCAAAATAATTCAAACTCAGAACTAGTTCCAAGAACTTAACATCAAATCATTATCATTGAGTTTTGTTCGCATATTTCACTTTTAAATGATTATTTTTCAATTTCGGAACTAGTTCTTTTGGATTTATTTTAATGTTTAAGAATTTCTGGCATTTCAAATAAGCTTTATCTCGCATTCCTAGTTTCATTTTGCTGTAGTTTTAATGTTATGGGGGTCGTCACGTTTGGTTTAGTTTTCTGGGGTCTCATCTTTAGTAGCGCCCATAGCCGGCATCCGTATCGAGTGCGCCCATTGCGCCCAGTTTCTGGAGCCAGGCGGCATTGGAGCTACTGCTGCCACGCTGAGCGGTCAGCGGATTGTTGGCCTCATTGTGCAGACGCATTTGGTGTTGCTGTTGTTGTTGTTGTTGCTGTTGTTGTTGCTGCGGATCCTCATTGCTCAACTCCAAAATCTGCAAACAAAAAGAGTTAGACTTACAATTGCTGTTGTTGCTTGTTTGTTTGTTATTGTTGTTATGGTTGTTATTATTATTATCATTATTGTTGTTGCCTACATGAAATTGTGAGCGGAGTTTGTGAGTTTGTTAGCTATTTCAAAAATCTGTTGAAATCTTACACGGTGAGAAATTTTGCACACTTTTGCCACTTACATAAAAGAAATTCGTATGTTTTTAAGCTTGAAACAGAAAAGCACAGAATAAGTATACAAATGCTTAATTAAGATAAAAAAGATTTACAATCTATCAAAAAATTACTTAATATAAATTTTTTTTTTCCTAAAAAAAAGAATTTTCTGCAATTGAGCCAACCTTCTTGAATTAGGTATAATTAATATTTAGTTTAAGAAAGGGTATGACATATTTACTAGAATAAATACAAGAATTATTGATGAAACAGAAAAATATTTTATACCTAATGAAATATGCTTGAAATAATAATTCCATTTTTTCAACTTCTTTTTAAAACTTCAAAAATTTAAATAATTTTTTTTCTTTTAAAAAAGTATTAAAAGCTTATCAAAAATGCTAAAAAAATATTCATATTATTTTTTTGTAATACTATTAAATTTCGAATCGAAATACTTAGTGAAAGAACAAAAATTGACTAGTGTATACCTGAATATCAATTAACGCTGTTCAAGACAGTTTTTCTTTGATTCAATGGTTCTCTTCTATATGTTTTTCTAGAGTTTCTTGCTGTGTAGTCTATTTTCAGGCTATGTGTGTGGGAAGCATGGTCACATGGTTTTGTTTTTTCTTTTTTTTGGCGGTTCATTAAATCAAATGAACTTTATTCATATCATCTGTAGCGCTGCTGCTGCAGCTGAGGCCCTAAACCCGGGGCTCGGGGCACGGACCGAGCTTCAGAGCGAGGCGCGAAGCTGTGAGCCGAACGATGACTGAAAAATGTGTTAATGGGGGGTATTGTCGTGTAATTATCAGACGGTAACCTCTTTTTTTGTAGCCTCCCAACTCTTTTGTTTTTCTCTTCACTTCTTTTTTTTGGCGAACGATGTGTGAACATCAGATGAAAAATAAATAAGCGGGGAGAAATACCTTAAAACAATTTTGCGCCAGGTAATTATGTTATTGCTAATTTAAAAGATTGTGCTTTTTCTCGCTCCCCACTCACTCTCTCTCTCTTGCTCTCTCTATCTCTGCGTTGGCATCTCTGTTGCCCATTCGTTTTTTAATAACTGCGAACTGCAGCTATTGCAACTGTGTGTTTAAGTCGAGATATATATCGTATAAGGAAGCAACAATCGCTATTATCGCATAGCAACGCAGTTAGCAGGGTCTGTCAGATGCCCCCACCTCTGCCACAGCATCCTCACCATCCTCAAATTTGGACAGTTTAATTTGAGACTTGCCGTTAAGTGCAAAGTTATGTGATTGGATAAGGGTCTCTGGGATTGTCGTCATTGTTGGTTGTCGCGAAGTAAGGAGAGTGGGGGGAGTTGTGGATGTTGCAACCCCAGTTTTGTAGCTGCCCGAGTGAGTCTTAATGGCTTAGCCACACGTTTGCCAAATAAATGCTGTTAAATATTGAGCTAAACGATTAACAATCAATGGGCTAGCAATAAAATTAATGATATCAATCAAGAAAGTAATAGTAATAGTAATAGTAATAGTAATAGTAATAGTAATAGTAATAGTAATAGTAATAACAATAAGTAACAATAAGCAAGTACTCTTAATAGTCTCACTAATAAGGAAAATAATAATAATTATGAAAAAATGGGCAATAATGATATTGAAAATAATATCTATGATAATAATAATACTCAGTTGAATGCCATCACAAAAAAAATACAGCGGGATGCTAAGGCCAGCTATAAACAATTTGTCAGTTGAAAATTGTTTACTTCAAAATTTATCATTAAATTTACCATGAAGTTTTGTTGTTTAACATGTGAAATTCCATCAAATCATCGCGGCACAAATAGTTTTCTTATTTTTATTTCATTTTTCAAATTCAGCGCATATTTTGTTACTATTATTATTTCGCATGTCTGACCTTAGATGTGGTTTAATTTATTTTTAAAATTAATAATTTTTATTATGTTGTTTATTTATAATTATTTGAGTGTGTTTTACGTGGTCAATTTTATTTTTAGAAATGGGCCTAGTAAATTGTTATTTTTGCGATTTGTGGTTTAGGTTGAGTAAGGTTAATAATTTCTTTGTTGGAGATGTAACGAGCTTTGAGCAGTTTAGAGATATAGAAAATATACTTAAGAAACTGTAAAATGGAAAAAATAAGTAGATGTTTAGAGACAAGACCTGACATCCCCCTCATTTCAAGACCTAATCTATTTCGCATTAGTTCTCAATCTCTTAGCAGTGTTTAAGCCCTCCCAATAACATTTTGACATTTAGACTCGTAAGTCTCTCAAGTCGAAATTCCATAGAGTAAGTGCGACAGGGAATTGTTTTCATTTTCTTTTCCCGTTGTTCACTTTTTCACCCTGGCCCAAGCGAAGTCTCGTGTCTCTTGTGACAGGCGAAGGCTAATTAAGCATAAGCTGAGCTGTTCGCCAACTCATGATCTGCAGGTTCAATGCATTACTCTCTGGCTGACAAGTGGAATTTCCTTTATATTATTTTCTGCGTGACGTCGACAAAGTCAAAGTCAACCTTCATCAGGGGCCAACCCCAGACCTTGCTTCATCTTCAGCCTCAGCCTCCGCCCCAGCTTCAGGCTCAACGACGTCATCTTCAACTTTTTTTGCTATTTGACATTTGATTTTCCCTTCACGTCTTGCTTCATTTTATTTCATTTCGTTGTCTTTTTTCTTTTCTTTCTTCGGTTTTTTTTCCGTTGTTGTTGCCTCTTTGTCCCTCTTGGCCAAAATCACTTTGTGCGCGTCTCACGTCAGCGGCTTATTGATTCGCAAGGGCCCTGACATGACTCAGAGTCTCGAACTGCAAAAACGTCGACTCAAACTTCAAAGCGGAGACAGCAGCCAGGGATAGTTTGGGTGCTACCCAGAGGGACAAAGAGAGGGAGGTTCAAAAAAAGAATTATATATAAACTAAAAAAACATCAAAACAAAGTATTCCAGCCATAAATTAAGTCATAAAGATATTGGCATTGACCTTGAGGCTTTTTCAGGAGAAAGACTCTCAGAATGAGTTGGAAATAAGGGAGGTACCCAAGAAAAGAGTTTCAGCCAGCTGCAAAACAATACAGAAATGGATACACATTTTACATATATTTTCAGATGGGTTGGTTTAGTCGAACTTAGAGATGTTATCTGTAGCCCGTAATGAAACTATAAAAGAAGGTCTAGAGAGAGTGCTAGTACTCAATCCTCTTCCAAGCCATGGATGAGCCTCAAAGCAAAGATCTGGACGAACTACTTGACTAACCCCGCTGAAAGACCCTATGCTAGCCAATAGACTCACTCCAGCCACTCCCTTAGATTAACTTCTAGGCGAATTCAATGATGAAACCATGGCCCATAGCCAAGTCGAATCCCTAGACTCAGTCTTACTACATACAAGCAAAAATAAACCAGACGACCAATGGAGACCCATCCAAAAACCTAACGACCTATAAACCTTTATGGCCATGCACATGCAAAGACAGACCAGACGACCTAGAGAGAGAGAGAGAGAGACATATACCTTATAGCAGACCGATGAGAAGACCTAATGACCTATAGACAATTCCTAAAACAGAGCCATTGAGCACATTAAACCTAAAGACCAATTTGAAGCTAGACTCAAGGACAAGTCCATAGACAGAGCTCATCAGAGACAGACTCTGCTACACATAGCAGCAGCAAAGTCAGGCGAATTGCAGTTGTTGCAGTTGCAAGTGCTTGTGCAGTTGCAGTTGCAGTTGCTGTGGCACAGTTGCAGCTGCGTCTGAAAACCGAGTGGCAAAAATGATGTGAAGCATCCATTAAAAATTGGCCCCGCTCCCCTTCCTCCTGGTTGAGCAGCATTTTTGTGCTGCGGTTGCGAAAAAGAACAGGAAACTGCGCAGCAAAAAAAAAAACTAAATAATAATACAGAAGAAGAAGCAGAAGAAAAAAATTATAAAGAGGAATTTGGTTTTTTTTATATAAAATTTGGTCAGGTTGGCAAAGATGAGAGCTTCGAGCTCAGCAGGTTGGCGATTGTAGCCGTGCAGGCTCTGTGAGTTGTTGTTGTTGCTGTTGTTGTTGTTAAGATGACCAACAACAACAGCAGCAGCAGCAGCAGTCAACTGCTTGCGAAATATGTAAAATATTTGTGAAACGGTTTGCAGACGCAGCTAAAACAATAAAAAACAACAACGAGTCCGAAAATACCTGTGGTGCTCAGGAGCTCTGCATTTTTCTACCCTGAACCCATTAAAAATGCGTAAGGCAGGGTATATTGGTTTTGTGCAAATTTATGTAACAGACAGAAGGGGGCGTGACCGCTATCATAAAGTATATATTCTTGATAAGGACGGTAAACTGACTCGATTTAGCCTAGAGCCTTGAAATTTGAAATATATATTTAGTATACTTTTTCATATGCATAAGTCTTCCCTTTATTTTATTATCGACATATTCAAAATTTCAACTTCGTTTTTAAAGCATAACTTGAAGAATATAAAAGCTAGAGAAGCTAGAAAGCTTTTAAGTACACGTAATATTAGTATATCAAATTTTTTATACCTCCCCCAATTCTTCATAAAATTGATATAAAAACACGTATTTTAAATACTAGAACCTTTGTTTTTGCTATATATATACTTTCAAGTGTTATAATTACTCTCTGAAAATTTAATCAAGAACTTACACCTAGAACCGAAGTTATTCCAATAATTAACTTTCTATACTAGGGTCTGTACGTAGACCAAGTATGCCTATGTGGTCATGAGTATGTTGTATGTTTGTGTGCATGTGTATGTGTATACATTAAGTTAGAACGATTGAAACAGCATCTCTGGCAAGGGTAGCTGCTAGTCAGGCTTGTTTTTTTGTTATATCGGGTAACCCTATCTAGAGCCATTGATTGGGCGCATGACGTAACCAAAAATGGGTAACCCGCAACAGCTCTGACCGATCGATGGACCGACCAAAACAAAAACACGCTGAAAAATAAAACCTCAATAATTGGCGACATAATTGCAACTTAATACCACGCTTTTGACTCTTTTCATTTAGTTAATTATATCGACAAAAATAACCAACCAAATAACAACAACAACAACTAAATAACACTCCAAAATGAAGAGTAAAAAAGAAAAAAGTAAACAAGAAAAAAATATGCAGAAAGAACAGCTAAGGCAAGGCGAAGTTCAAATACCTTAATATAAAAAGAAATTTTCTTATATATCACAGTTTTTATGTATTATATCATATTTTCTAATGATGTCTATACATATTATATTTTGTATATATTTCTATTGTATATGAACCATATTTTCTATAAGTTTATATATATACATAAATTATTATTTTTTTAATTTAAGATAAATAATAGTAAATCAATTTAAGATGTTGAAATGTTTAATATGTTAAAGAAACGGCAATAAAACTAAGTAAAAAATACAAACTAAGTTTTTACCAATAGTTCCAGTAACAGTTATATAGCTGTCTGTCTAGAAAAATATGGAAACTAACTTTTTACCAATAGTTCTATTTCAATATATCTATCAGCTTTCTTATTAGAAACGCTAAGATGTTTTGAGTAAGATACGTTGGCGTCTATAGCAACTCTATAATAATGATTCCAATAGAAGAAATCCACAAATGCTATATTAATCTAATATCTCAAGAATACGTTTGACATAAGTCTCCTTCAACTTGGTTTGCTATACCACTCAATAGTATTTGAGCTAAAGAATGCTGTCGTCAATGAGCTACCTAGTTCATGACATAATCCTAATACCCTACATATAGAGTACACCTGTGTGTATGTGAGTTCAGCTCACACACGCTTACTAATGCGCTTAAACAATGGTCTTTCAACAGGCTATCCACTTACGTAGGGGTAGTGGTTGCGGCTCAGCAGTTACCTACCTGAAGCATCAGCTCACGCAACTTATCCAATTCGTCGCCATGCGACCTTGTCGGCAGGTATCGGCTCTCGCAAGGCTGCGGCGGCACCAGCAGGAGCAGCAGCAGCATCAGCGACAGCAGCAGAGGCAGCGGCAGCGAGAGCGACGATTGCAGCCTGTGCGACTGCATCAGAGTCGAAGATGGAGATGGAGATGGAACTGGAGATGATACTAGGGTTGAGGATGGAGATGAAGCCTGATTCCTGGTTGTGCTCAGGGTCATTATGTGGGCGTTGTTGTTACAGTTGCGGTTGTTGTTGTTGTGGTGGGTACAGGTGCGCCTGCAGGTGAGTAGTTGTTGCTGTGGCTGCGAGTATGTAGTATAAAAAAAAGCTATGTAATTTTTTTTTTCCAAAAGCTCAAAGGATTTGCTTGCAACGCAATAAAAACAAGCTATAAGCTTTGCGTAGCAAAACTGAACTCAAGCAGACTAACTAATACTCTGATTTTGGTATAAGATGAAACTAAGAAAGAAGATATCATATAAATGATTCTCTCTCTCTCTCTCTCTCACTCTCTCTCTTTATTAATCCCATTTTCTCTTTCTCTCTGTCTCTATTTCTGTCTCTTTCTCTCTTTTTGTACACAAGTACCAATACTCTTCACTTCTGTCTCTCTCTATTTCTCGGTCTCTCTATCTTAAGTAATACTCTTCCTTTTCCTCTTTCTTTCACTCTGATCGTCTGGCACTCTATTTTTCTACATTTTCGTTTTCAGTGCTTATTATCTACGCACTGATACTCTTCCTTTCCATCTCTTTTACCCAATTTTGTTGTCTATCTTTTTCTCTCTCTATCTCTTTTTCTCGGTTTCTTACACCACATCTCCCTTTACACTGCATCTCTAATCTCTCATTCAATTTCTGTCTCTCTCTTTCTCTCTTTTGTACACAGACACTTATATTCTCGTTTTCTCTCTCCCTCTCTCTCTCTCTCTCGTTCTCTCTATCTTTAAAGTAGCTTCTTTCACATTCTCTCTGTCTATCTTTTTTGCACACAGAATTTTTGCCCTATTAGCTAAGAAAATCTGCATTATTACTACTTCAGAATTATCTTATATAACTTTTGCGTTTCTCCTCCAAACGTTATGAAAACATATCAAAAATCAAGATTTTGCCTCTAAATGTTTTTGGACTCTTAGTGTAACCATGGAAGGTATATATTTAAAATTTTATTTTTGTTGTAAAGTATCTAATATTTTTAATCTACTAAATTTCACTAATTGACTCGGGACATAAATTTTTTCATAAACATTTGAAAAATTTGTCCACTGCACCAAGCCAATATACCCACTATACTTCATGAAATAGAGTATAAAAGCTATTTAAATTTTGTTTTGTGTTAATTTTTTCCAACTTTCAGCTAGCTTAAACATAGTTAACACCTAATCAAAATGAATAGAACGCAGTTACCCCGAACTCTGGCTCGATATACACACTACACTTCTAGAAATAGGGTACGTATTTAAATATTGTGTTAATTTGTTTAGCCCTTTAGCTAGCTTAAATATTATTAACAACTAATCATAATGAATTGAATACAGTTTTATAAACTTCCAATTAGTCAGGACTCAGACTCACTGACTCACTGTTCACAGAATGTTTTTGTTATTGTTGTTGAGGCTGGGATTAGCTGTGCGTCACGAGCCTGTGTTTATTATCTAATATTTACTTTTATTATATGTATGTTTTTTTTCTGCTTGCCACTCTCGTCCACACGATGCGCTGAACTAGGATAACAATGTTGCTTTAAGCCTAACTGCGTGCAGACATTTGTATTTATAGGCAAATGGCGGCAGCGGCTGAGATTTTAGTGCCACATTTTGCTCCGATGACAAAGCTCTGCTGCTGCTGCTGCTGGTGCCAGGATATGACGTCCTACACATGCGCCACACACACACACACTCGCACACACACGCGCACACTCCCAAAAAGCGAGCGAGTTACTTAACATTTGTTGTTTGGGTATGCGGCTAACGTTTTCTCTGACCAGTCGCCAATGCTGAATTCTTTCACACATTTCGCATTACGCTGAAAGGACAAATGGGTGCGCGCGCAGAGGCGACAACAACAACGACAACAAGTAGAGTTCTAGATAACATAGAAGATGCTCGAGTGGCAGATACCCTACAGTAAGATTTTTGCAAATATACTATGAATGTTATGACTGATGACTCATGACTGATGACTGATGACTGATGACTGATGACTGATGACTGATGACTGATGACTGATGACTGATGACTGATGACTGATGACTGATGACTGATGACTGATGACTGATGACTGATGACTGATGACTGATGACTGATGACTGATGACTGATGACTGATGACTGATGACTGATGACTGATGACTGATGACTGATGACTGATGACTGATGACTGATGACTGATGACTGATGACTGATGACTGATGACTGATGACTGATGACTGAGGACTGATGACTGATGACTGATGACTGATGACTGATGACTGATGACTGATGACTGATGACTGATGACTGATGACTGATGACTGATGACTGATGACTGATGACTGATGACTGATGACTGATGACTGATGACTGATGACTGATGACTGCTGTCTGGTGATAACCGATGACTGTAGACTGCAGACTGAGAACTGATAAACTGGCAAATGGACTGATTAACTGACTTCTAAATTAATTTACATACTGACTAATTGACAGATGATATTATTATCTGTCTGTCTGATGAACTAATTGATGAACTCACTAATTGTCTGGCATACTGACTGATTGACTGACCTGACTGACCAACTAGCTGATTTGTTTTTTGTACAGGGTATAACAATGGCAGCAGCAACAACATCCATATCATTGAAATGGTATTTACATATTCTATGTACATATACGCGCGTGTGTGTGCGTGTGTATACGTGTACCATATCACATCTGTATTGTCTGTGTGCTGTGGGCGTCATATCGCCTGGCACACCCCGGCAAAACAGAAACTGGTGGAATGTTTTCGCTTAGTAAATCTCATGGTTAGCTTGCAATTGTTGTTCTTGTTGTTGAGGTATTATTATACTCGTTCACGTAGGGAAAGAAAAGAATATATTGGTTTTGTGCTCTGTATGTGCAATGGTTCGTCTTTCCATCTCTCAGCAGACTTGAAATTTGGTATTTATATGCTCGTGCGTACAACCTCTTCTGAACTCAGCTGTTTTGTGGACTGTGAACGAGTATTATGAAGTCGGAAGTGCTCGATTGCAATGCTCCTGCTTGCTGCTGTCGTTGATATCACTCTCGTTCTTATTGTTGCCGTTGCCATCGTCATCGTCGTCGTCATGGCTGCAAGTTGTTGACATTGCAAAGCGGGCGTCTATAATGTGAATCTCCACTTCACTAACGAACTAACTGCCCAGCCAAAACAGTTTTGCAAAGCTTCCTCAAAGTGTTGTTGCTTGAAGAAAGAAATAAAAAAAATGTTACCATTTGTATACGATGCACGACTATAAGTCCCCTCCGAAAATTTTTGATATAGCGCAGTTTTGTGTGGCCATTGCTGTGATTGAATACGTGTCCCGCATACAAAATGCAATTCCAAGGGATTTTTTTACGACCCAAAAACCAAGACAAGGAATGAATATGCTTTAATTTCTTCTTCTTTTTTGGTCATTTATGAATCGTAGTCGTATAAACGTATAAGCGTTTTATGAAACAGTTAAGAAATATTCAGAAGGACAACAAGAAAAGGGTACTCCTCACACATATAAGTAAATAAAATATGTCGAGAATGGGATCTGACCACAAATTGCATTAAGTGATTCGTGGAAAAGCTTTTTTGGCATCGAGCTTCATGTCAAATGGAAGCTGTGTGTATGTCAGCTGAAAGCTCGATGTTATGAAACTCGTTTTAAGCTCATGGTAACGGTAAACTAGCTTTAGATAGAGCTTCACTGAAAGGTTCGTTACCTGGAAAACCTCTTCATTCAGGCTATTTGTTTTACGGTAAATATTAAAATGATCTGATATGTATATATGCTTATATAAGATATGATTTGAAATGATATAAGATATATATATATATATGATATGCTAGAATATGAGGAAATGATATATTTGCTGCTTATAAACTATATGATAAATTGATATTTGATATGATGATATATTATGAATTTCTGAGCTGGTCTGAAGAATTTCCTATCTAACAAAAGTATATACATATATATATTTAGATTCGATTAGTTTTAGATTGAGATTAATAATTATTTATCTATCTTCATATTTTTTAGGCCACCCTCGCATATAATATTTTAATATATCATATGTGATGTCGTTGATATATATAAATGCTGTAAATAATGATATTTTTATATAATATTTTTTTATCCAAAAATATATTATCAGGTCTATGAAGGATTTATTTAATCGAGCCAAGCGATAACTTGGCAGTCCCAAAAAAAATTGTAAAAATTTTTAATTCACAAGCGAACCAGGACTCTACCCTGCAGATAAACAGATTACAATCTGCTGCTAAACTAAAAGAAACTTACGATTTCCCCAAACTCAAAAAAAACATAAAATTAATCAAATTCTTTTGTTTGTTCAAATTAATGGCTAAAATGTCTTAATAAAGTCATCAAATTAAAAATCACTTTAAATTTAAAAATAAATTAAAACAAATTAAGGAAAAAATAAAATTAAGACCTTGCGCTTCATTGATTTCGAATTAATTTTTATTCATTTATCGTTCGCAATTACAATTACAATTTAAAATACAACAACAGAAAATGGAGACTGTAGGTGGATATTACGATGTGATATATAGATGGGATATGGCTCGTACAAAAAAGTTTAAACATAAAACTAGGAGCTACGAGTAACTTAATTGTTTAGGAGCTACTTAAGAACAACTAAAATACATTCAGTGGCATTCTACAAAAGAAACACTATCTCTTCTTCTTCATCCTCTTCAATTTCTTTACTATGTATATGTATGTATATGTGATTTAGGGATTGCAACGGCAGACACAGCATGAAGGAAACAGGAACCAATCCATAAAAATGCCTTTGCAATCATTATCCGGATCGTAGGACAATAAGCGATGCCATTTATACTTCTGCTCGCAGCCGCATTCGCCCTCACAGCGAGGGGTTTGAGTGTTGCTAGAAAGAAAAGGATATATTAGATTTTTATAGATTTTTATATGTATGTATATATAGGAGATGTGGCATTTAAATAACAAGATTTCATTCCAATTTATTTATTATCAACTTCAATATATTTACAACCCTTCTGTGTTCCCATATTCTGTACTGCTGAAAAGTCTTATTCTTTTAACTTCTTCTGGATTCATTCCACCTACTCTTTCATAGTTTCAACGGAATCAAATCATATTCTTTCCAGATGCAGATTTCATCTTAGGAATAGGGCAATTGCTGCAACAGTGGGGTACTCTGTTACGTGCATACATGCAGTGAATTTTATTCGTACAGAATTCATGATTCGAAACAATTGAAAATCGAAATACAGGATTTATATATATTGATATATATTGTAGTAAACTAAGCCGACAAGTACAAATATACTTGTAAACTAAGTGCAATATGTATCATCACTAGACAATAAGAAGAATAACAATAAATTAGTCAGTCGAAAAGTACAGATAAGACAAGGATAAAGTACATAGAGGCTATTTCCCGACTACAATATATATTTATATATATTCTCTATTAGGACGACTAACTTAGTCGATCTCACCATGTCGCTCTCTCCGACGAGAAGTAGATAGAATCAGATTTCCCATTTTTTCGACTCTCATAGGTGATCCGAGCGTGAATCATCTTCGATGTCTTCTCGGAAAACCACTAACCACTTAACCACTATCATACTTTTCTGCTGTAGCAGTGTGAGTCTCGTTATTTAATAGCCACTTTTGATGAAAGACTCACCTGCACACCTCCTGGTGTATGGCCTGCTCGAAGTGCTGCGTATTCACAATGGCGCGTATTTTGCCTGCTGAATTCGAGGCCCAATAGGGTGTAACAATTTCAATTTTCGATTCGCAAGCATCGAGTCGCCCTGTGCCCGAATTTCCATTCGCATTGCCAGGCAGATTATTGGCTCTGCTAGTGCCGCCACCTCCACCACCTGCTAAACCACCTGCTGCTCCTCCTTTGTTACGATTGCCTGCTCCGCCAGCTGCTGCCTGGCGCTTCTTTCGCAGCTCGCCAAAGTAACTGTCACCTGCTTCACCTGCTGTTGCGGCATATGCTCCAGGTGGTATAAATATGTCCGGTTCGTCTATGAAGCGTCGTTTGCGCACCTTGGCCTGCCCACCTGCTCCGCCTCCTTCCATATTCATCTCGAAGTCGCCGTACATGCGACGCATCAGCGCCTTGTTGTCGTCTATGAAACGCTCAATTTTATCGCTAGAGAAGAGAAAGATGCGTTTAGAAACGTATAGCTTTAGAGGCCTTTTATATATAAAGAAAGTCTTTTTAACATCGGAAATAATTCTTTAGTATATAATTCTGTTTATAACTCAGATATTCCAGACCATAAGAGTACCTCCTATAGGAGTAATGCCTAGCAGATATGTAAATACTAAGGGCATTAAAGCTTCGATATGTTTTTTTTCTTGATCTGAGTTGAACGAACTGTGAATAGATCTTAATAGATCTCAAGCCAAGTTGTGAGTAATTGTATTAAATATTTCCTTGAGATATTCATCAAAACTTGTCAAAAATTAAAATTTATAAACTATTTTATGGATTAACAAGTCGAGCTGAGATGATAAAAACTATTTCACAAAATTATGAAAAAATGTGAATCATAATTTATGCCAAGAAAAACCACAGGCTATATTGTATGATAATTTATTGCTATAGCTGATTGTTCAGTTACTCACATGGGATAGCTGTTACCGGCTGTGGGGCAGAACAGCTGATGATAACGCTTAATGCAGGGCACGCCCTTGATCACATCGCCTCGAACATCCAGGCCGAGCGCAACGGAGAGCGCTGTCCACCAGATCTAGAGAGAGACAGAGAGAGAGAGAGGGAAAAATAGAGAAAGAGAGTGAGAGAGTGACTTTAGCATCGGCATCGCCTATAACAATTTATGGCAGGGTGTGAAAATCATTAAAAGCCAAAAAAAACAAGTAAGAACGTTGCGGTAGGGCACAACCGACTGCATTATACTTGTCTACAGTAAAAGATTTTTTTTTAAACATAGGCTGCCACGCCCTAATTAACGGACCACATAGCATTTGGGTCTCTCTGTGGAGGAGCTCAATCTAAACCTAAACAGGAGATCTTAAAACCCCGTTTGTTTAAATTTCTATGTTCTGCCTGTATAACCCATATACTCTTTACTCATCGTGAACGAGTAAATAAAAAAATGTAAGTTAACTGTTGATCGAGCTGAAATCTTAGAGTATCGGAGAGTCTCTTAGCAGATCGACGGGCATGATTATCATCACACCTCTTAACGAAACGAACTCGCGCGACCTTCGTGTGCCAAAAACAACATAAAGAGCAGCAGCAGCACACACACACACACACACACACACACACACACACTCATACAGTCGCAGAAGATCGTCAAAGTTATTTCCGCAAATGAGCAAACTCGATCGATATACTTAGTTACTTATTCCTAAAGCCATAATCGCAAAGCATTTCGGAAAACACGCGCGCGTGTCCGTTTTTAAAACTTGACTTAAGATACTTTTTTGTTATTTTATTTTGTTATTTGATGGGGGGGTGTACTTGCCGGAATTGAAGCACAGATGATATGACTGATATGATATAATGGCTCACAAGTTTGACATGGGTGAAGAACCGTTTTCAGGGCAGGGTATACCTGACGAAATTACTTCTTGAATTTCTTCAATAAACTTTTTTCTCTAATATTTTATGATTCCTTTTATGTTTTTTTTTTTTCAATTTATCATTGTAAATTTCAAGCTAAGAATTTTCGATTTCCTTGAATTTAAACTGGGAGTATGATATGTAGCATTTACGGCTTACGACAAGTTTTTACTATGATATACTTTTATTTAATGTTGAGCATTACTTACCGGAATCTGCAGAAAACTTCCATTATTTGACTTGGGATAGGAGAACAGTGGAACAACGGGCACGCTGCCATTCTTCAGAAAGATCGGACCCTGTATGGGCGTAACCGTTGGCATCGGACTCTTGTTCGATTTGTCTGCAAAAAATAATATATATATATACATATATGTAAATGAAAGATTGGTAGTGAGTCAGGCGAGAAAAAAACCCAAGTTGAAATTGAAATGTGAAATAGTCTTAAAAATTGCAGAGCTGCATACAAATCAAGCTGCAGTTGACAGCAAAAAAATAAAATTGCATGTGAAGTGCATGAAAACAAAATGCAAGGGACATGCTCCACGGCATTTGTAATGCCCATGCCAAACGGATCTGCGATTCAAAATCAAAATCGAAATAAAAGCGTGAACTGTGCATGAACTTTCCCTTTCCCTTTTCATGCGTATGTAAGCAGGGAAAGGATTTTTTTGCATTATTTTTCGAAGTGCGCATAGAATTTGACTGCAGTTGAGTTGTTGTTGTTGTTGTTGTTGTTGCAACTACTTCGCAACTGTTGCTGTTACAATTACAAGTTGAACTCGTTTTCACAAAGGTGAAAACCCCCCAAAAAAAATTCAAAAAATAAAACACATCTTGAACAATGCAACTATATATATGTACTTGATCTTATGCATGATATATATGCATGTATGTGTGTATGTGTGTGCGTGTGCTCTCGCGTGTGCACGTCTTCGTCGTCATTTAAGACAAGTCGAGAGCTGTTGAATGGGGCCCGACTTCTTGCATAATAATAATACCCATATACCCACACATACACATACATACATGCATACACATGAGCTCAGTGAGCACTTGAGCCTGTTGTTGCCACAAAATGTAGCTGAAACAAAAAGGCGCCACGCGAAACAAAAGTAAGCCAGCAAAAAAAAAAACCAAAAACTAAAAGTGAATTATCAAATGCGCTGACAGTTTTTTTTTTCTTTGAGAGGGCAACTAAATGTCTAGTTGAAGAGCCACATGCATGTACGCATGCATATGTATGTCGGTATTTATATGTATTATAATAAAAAATAAAAAGCTTTTGCTGCTATATAAATCGTGTGTTAGTCAGCGACAGCTATAAAAGTCAAACACTGACCATTTACTGTCCCAAAGGCGACCTTGTTGAGCGGTTTGTAGACCTTTGACCTTGCTACTTCTACTTGTTTAGTAGTTGTATTTCTTTTTCTCAGCCCCCGTTGCTCTTGTTGTTGTCTAACAGTGCAGAAGTTGCTCTCAATTGGAAAGATACACAGAAAACCAAACACACAGACACACGAGCTAAACAACTATGCGAACTAACAAACAAGACACAACAAAATAAAAACAGCAACAGCAACAGAAACAACAACAATTAACATAAATTTTGGGGAATCATGTGCAAACGTGATAGATAGAGAGAGAGAGGGAGAGAGAGAGGGAGGCAGATAGAGGGAGAGGGAGGTATACTATTTGCATAGTTAGTTGATAGCAAAACAATTGTGTGTATATATATAGTATATAAATTTGTATATATATACAATTTCCGCATTGTATCCCAACTATTTCCTGCTTAATTTGCACTAGAATTCCTGTTGCTAGTTATCATATTAGAGATTAAAATCAGATCTCAAATCAGTTTTGACTGTTGCATGAATCTTAATTTTGTTCAGTGTTGCAAAAGGCTCTATTCCTCAATTTCTTATCTCAAATCACAAAGATATGTAGTTAAATTACTATAATTTCTTATACTTTTGGAAATAAACTAAGAAAATTTCAAAATAAAAATCTTGACTTCAGAAGACTTATTAAAGAAATGTTTTTCTTGAAGATACAAAAAAATATAGATAATTTTACATATCGTAATAATTATCCAAACATATTTTTTTTACATATAAATTTTTTAAATTTTTTCAAGTTTTTTTTAAAAAATCGCAAGTTTAAAATTTTATTCTACAATTTTATTCAAGCGAAATGTTAAGCGAGTCTTTGCTGTAATTGCAGCAAATTTGAAATTAATTAGCACATAGCTTATTTATCACAGTGTATTCTACATTAAATATATATATATATGCAATATACAACGGTAGTCTAAAAAATTTTTGACCTTACATCAAGTAAATATTAAATTTTAAGACTTTCCTTCAAATAACTTATTTTTTCTTTCAGTGTACTTTAGATTTACGAATGGAATATTTGGTACGCACCTTTCTCCTGTGTTTCGCTATCGTAGTACTCGCCCTCGTCGCCCTCCTCCTCCTCCTCCTCCTCCTCGTCGCCCTCCTCCACATCGTAGTCGAGCACAGCGTGAACCTGTGTCCTGGAGCCCTGGCCAGCCTGAACGCGCGTAAATCCCGGCGCTCGCTCCGGATAGTTATCGGACGGAGGCGCTACGCCATATGTGGCAGCAGGTGTCTCCGTTTTGGTTGGCTGCCTGCCACGCTGCGTTGGCTGAGGAGGTGGCTGCTGT
This sequence comes from Drosophila gaucha, assembly GCA_035045545.1. NCBI lineage: Eukaryota > Metazoa > Arthropoda > Insecta > Diptera > Drosophilidae > Drosophila > Drosophila gaucha. The sequence goes on from JAWNOY010000252.1 coordinate 669,580, forward strand.
GGATTAGGATTGGGTTGCGATTGTGCATTTGGTTGCTGCGGCTGCTGCTGCCTGCTGCCAAAGCCTGTAATACTAAAGCTGCCGCTGTTCTTGCTGAATGTGGCACTGGCACTGGCGGTGCCATGGACATTGTAGTACTGTTTCTGCTTAACAGATGGCGCTTGGCCCGGATAACGCGTGTAGGAGCCCTCGGCTGGACCACGACCTGCGGACTGCGATAGCTGACTCTGGCTATGACTTTGCCCAGCATTATTTTGAAAGGAGACGCTGTTCTCATTGGTCTCCAGTTGTGCCTGCGACGACGTCTGTGTCGACTGCGTTGACTGCTGCTGCTGCTGCTGTATGTGATAGACAGAGTTACGAGCGGCGCCAGTGGGCGGTAAGTAGGCGGTACCCTGCTTGCGCCTGCTGCCATAAGGATAACTAGTACTCTCCTGCTGCTGCTGCTGATGCGGCTGCTGCTGCTGCTGATGCAGCGCAGGCGGTCCATATGGCTGATTCTTATAGTAATCAGGCTGCTGTGGCTGCTGCCGGTGCTGTTGGTGCAGCTGCTGCTGCTGATGATCGGCCGGCGAGTAGAGCAAATTGTTTGTATTGCTTGCCAGCTGATGGATGGGATGGAGAGGGGCGAGCGTAACGCCCCAGGGCTGAGCAAGCCCGCCAAAAGGCAGCGAGAAGTTGGCCAAAGACATGTCTCACTAGCAAATCACGTTCCGTATTACGTAAATTGTATTGAACTTTTTGCGTCAGTGCATGATATACGAAAGACTTAGGCAACGAACTTGCTGGCTAACCTACATATAGCATAATGAATCGAACAGCATCAGAACCAGAAGCGCACGCTTTTTAAAATGATTTATGCAAAAAGTCAAATACAGTGGCACACACACACACACACACTCGCACACACACGCACAACAAGTATTAGAAATATGTGCTGTTGTTGTTGTTGCAATTGTTGTTGCTATTAAGGTGTTGTGTTAATCTAAGTTGCGCGCGATCTGTTTCGGTTGCTGAGTAGCCGCGACTCTTGTGCTAAAAAACCATTCACGACAAGCTGACAATCGAGACTGAGCCGTTCTCGGCGTGCGCCTTAAAAAAAACCTTAATGGGAAAAATATATATTTCCAACCAGCCTCAATACTCAAAAAAAAAAACAACTAAATACCGACTTTAAAAACAGTTGCTCAAAATATAAAGAGTGAGCGGCTAAAGCACTCCGCTCCACTCAGCGACAGCGACGTAAGTTTTTTTGAATGGCAAAACGAAAAATAAAACAAAACCGGAAAAATATGCGAATCAATCAATGCGATCGACAAATGCTCTTACAAGTTTATGACTCAATTATTGCCATAGCTCGAAATATTAAATATTTATAATGAAAATTGAAAGTTGTCAAAGAAAAATGTTGGTGTTGGACAAATGCTCTTCTAAATTTAAGCTAAATTGTATACAAAGCTTGAAATTGTTGAAACTGCATCATTTTGATTGAAAAATCTCTAAAAAATCTAGATAAATGTCTCTTACAAATTTAAATTTTTCTTTATACTCGAAATATTAAAGTTTTATATTTTTTTCGATCATAGAAAGTCTTTTCACATGATATAAATATTTTCTAAAATTTTGTTTATCATTCAACCATAAAGTTCATTTAAGGAAACCTATTTGTAATCTATTTAGATAAAATAGATTATCGATAACAAAGTTAAAGGACCCACAAATAATTTCTTGAACAAAAATGATTATTAAATTAACTTTTAAACATAAAAAAAAATTTTTAAATTTTGTCTTTACTTATTACTAGGACTGAAATCCTGTCTAGAAATTAAGTTCCAGAGTTTAGCTGAACCAACTGAAGTTTTCTTTTGAATTTTCAATTTAGTTTTCTGGACAGTTTTCTTGATTGGTGCTAATGTCTGGGTCGACTCGAAACTGCTGTCTTGGTTCGATTTGGCGACTCGTTTGTTTCATTTTCGAAAAGCGCATATTAATCACCAAATAAAATCGTCGTTGTCGTCTTGAAGGCAATGAAAAGCAAAAGTATTTTTAAAGTGGGCTTTAAAAAAAACAGGTTGTGAAGAGTGATCAAAGAGTTACACTTGCCTAAGAGCGTAAACAGAGGCGTGTTCTCTCTCTCTCTCTCACTAGCTCTCCCTCTATCTTTTGAGCTCTTGCGCTCTTGACTCTCTTGAGAAACTTTTGTCTAGAACTAGGGTCTTGGCATTACAGCAATGTGGAGTGAGGTCTGTCAGCTATGTCGCTGTAATGTCGAGTACAATTGGCGATGAGCTAAACCTGATGATGATGATGATGATGATGATGATGATGGTGGTAATGATCATGATGATGCTGGGGATGAGTGTAGCTAAGGCAGCTGTACGAGGGCGTAGACACGTCTACGTCACATTCAAGCTGAGACTGACGATTTGCATATTAACACCTCTTAACTGGATCAGCTCTCTCTCTCTCTCTCTTTCTCTCTCTCTGTCTGTTTTTGCTTAACTGAGTCTGAAGTTGTTCCGTTTACGGAAACGGATGCAACAGCTGACACGCCATATGATCTTATCGATCGCATGAATGTGTCAGGAAAACCCGCCCTAATGAGCAGCCCTAGCTCCTGTTGATAAATCGACACGAATCGCGAAAAGTGATTCACACTAAATTAAACTGATAGTAAAATTTATTCCACTCGGAAAACCTATAAATAAATCGCGTGTACTTGACTCTGGAATGTTGCAACATTGAGTTGCTTTTCTTTTTTTTTAGAAAGGTTGGAGTCCATTCTTTAGCTCGACATCCTACCTCTGCACTTGTATGTAAATGAGCTATGCCTAAACTGTAGCACTTGGGTTGGCCAGCTGCTCCAGTTGACCGAGAGTGTTGACCACGCCATGGCCATGGCTAATAGCAGGCATATTGTTTCTATTTTTTATATAATTTTTTATTTTATGACGGACAACGCTGACCAAGCCCAACAAATATCGCACATTCGCCAAGACCAGGGCTGGTTCGCTTTACTTGTATTGGCATAAACAATTGTAATAGGTGTAATATTTTGCTAGGCGAGGCAAGTTTCATAAAAGCGGACTTAAGTTTAGCTTCTACCTAGCTTGACTTTTTTTTAGAAGATGTGATTCCGTGGCATGCTGGAACTAAGATTTTCTCTGAAAGTTCTTCTTTTAAAAGCATTTGCTCTAGAAGCTTTGGTTCCGTAGTTGAATTAAAACTTTGCACCTTGTTCCTTGATTTCCTGATTCGATTCGAAGTTTAGACCCATTTGCTATTGTCATTCGATTTGCAGCTTGAACACACTTTAACATTTATTATTTTTTTTTCCAAAAATCGGTTAAAAGTATAGGCTTATAAATTATATTCGCCTTCGTAGACCATTCATATGCGTTGACACACAAGTCATCGAATCGAATTCTACTGAGTTTAGTTCGTGATTGATGTCATAAACGACAGTTTTAAATAAAGAGAAAAACAACAATAAAAAAAAAAAATAAAGGGATTATCTTAGGGCTTTCCGACTCAACATAAAAAGTTTCCTTTTAAAATTCTCTGCTTGGTTTTGAATTTATGGCTTGTGTTGAGAATCATCACTCTAGCTTCAATAGTTCTTCTCTACTTTAGGTCAGATCAGATTTCTGTCAAGACTGATTTGCAGCTATTCGACAATCTAGTAAATTTGTCGCATTCAATGAAGTTCCTCATTCTTCATCTCATTTCAATCAAAATTGATGTACAGCCTTTGCCAGCCCTCAGATCGAGTGGCAATGCATAGAGATATCTCTATGTACCTATGCCCACATACATACATACCAATGCATATTGGGAATTGTTAGCATTAGAGTCAAGAGCTAGAACTAGTTTCCTATGAGTACATAGCGCATAGTTTGCCCCCAGCAACAACGAGTGACAAAAGCTAGCGCCAGTTTGAATGTGCCTTGCCTTTCCCTTTTTTATATACTTCTTATGTAGTATGTGAGGCAACACTTCTTGGTAATTGTCTGAACTTATCTAATCCACTCGACAATCAAACGAAAATATCTCTAAATGACATTCTGCCAAAAGGAAACTGTCAAAAGTCGATACAAAACACAACATAAGATCATGTATATATATGTATGTGTGTGTGTGTATATGTATGTAAAGCTGCCTTATCGAAATGTGCTCTCGAGCTTTGGCCTTAACAAATTTTAACTGCCAATCTTTTCTGCAGCCACAATAAAATATAAAACGCCAAACATCAAGTGTTTGTTGTTTGAATTTCAATTTCAATTTCAATTCCTAATACCAATTCCCGAGCTCCGAGACGAATGACACCAAATATTTAAGACGTTCGCCGTGGGGCAGGGGCTCAGTTCTTCAATGCTCTTAGATCGTTGATCGATTCGATCAGCATAAAACTGAAATAATAAAAAAATCGCTTTAATTAGAACCAATTTAAAGCGTGGACCAATTTATCAGAAGCATTTTGAAAAGTAGTTGAAAACCAGTTGAGATCAACTTCAGCGCCATGTGCACACCTCTCTACACATAGCTGTCTATGGGGTGGGGTGGTAGCGGGCGGACGGGGGGCATGGCTGGTTGTTTACGGGCCAGTCCGGACTTTATAGATCTCACTATAACTCAGCCATTTGCCATTATAAGTGACTTATTATTCCAGCTAAACTGATTTGAAATTTAGCTTTTACGCATTTGTTTTTCTTTGTCAATTGTCTGCGCTCTGATATGGTTTATTGTGTGGAGAGGTGTGGACCCCGACACCGGGTTCAAGTGCACACAACATTGTTTTGTTATATACACACTCCAGCTATTTGTTTGTAATTAAATATAGCAGCTGCTTACGAGCTGGGCTTGACAAATAACTAGAAATTGAACTCTGCAATTTGCTCCAAACTTGAATGTCAGCAGCTGTCCACAAGAAGTAGTAATTGAACTTGAATACGAGTTGAACGTGATGGCTAGGCATGGGTTCGAGCCAAGTTATATTTCGTAGGTATAATGCCAATAATGCTTTTCTGCAAAGATCTAAAGTTAAATCGTTTTTGTTTATAAATCTGTCACAAGTTGAGTTTATTGAAAAAAAAACCCTGTTCAGACTATCAAAAATACGCTCGTTTGGTCCATATGCAAGGTTTCTATATCTTTCCAAAATTAGAAAACAATTATGCTGAAGCTGAACAGTCACAAATATAGAAAAAGTTTTTCTGTACAAATTTGGACGTATATAGCGACTGATAAGTTTATGCAAATAGTTCTATTGCATATTTAGCTTTTACAAACTCTTATAGCTACCCTCGCAGGATCTAAAATTTGTTTTATACAATAAGAATTTCAGAAACTTCTTTAACTGCCCTCCCTTGTTTGGCTTTACACCTGGAAACGAGTTAATTATTTTGGTTCTTAGCAACCCAGAAGTCCGCCAAAAATTTTCCAATCATTAATTACCTTTCCATTTCTGGTTGGCTTTTTGTTGTTACCTTGTCATAAACTTTGACGTTGAATGGGATTACGAACTGAATCTGAATCTTTATTGCCAGCTGCGAGTGTTGCTCAACTACAAAATATGTTTTGTGTCTCATTGTTTAAGTTAGTAGCGATCGTATTTCGCTTTGCTCGGCACTCCCGGCGCTTGGCCATTGCTCGCCATGCTTTGGCTCTGACTCTGGTTGTGGCCGTGGGTGGCGGCCACCGTGTAGACCTCGTAATCGCTGATCGCGAAATTGTAGTCGCCAAAGAGCGTTACATGGGCGGCACTGGGTCCGTCGTAGGAGTGCGGCAGATTGGAGTACGAGTCGGTGTTCACATTGCAGTTGCTCGATATGAGCAGATCGGCACCAGCGCCAAATATGGGACCGCAGCTGTATGGATCAATAAACAGAGATTAAAAGACTATCTTGATCAACCTAATGGCACTCCCCACTTACTCTGGATGATAACAGATGGCATATGGTTTCTTAACAATATCAAACTTGGCCGGCTGCTCACCGTTTGGTGGATTCAGCATAAACAGAAAGGCGCGCTCAGAATGCAAATAGCCGCCCTTGCGGCTTGTCTTAGCCCAGGCCACATCCGTGTAGCCACCGCTAATCTCGCCATGGGCGCCCAGTCCAATCACCATGCAGTTCGCAACTCCATCGCAGTAGCGATGAAACGAGCTGGAGCCAAAGCCATGTGTAGAGGCGCGAAAGACCAAACGCCAGCTCTGCTTGGGTACACCAAACCAGCCATTGAGCACTCCCTGCAGCGCGAGCTTATCGTTGCGCAAGATTTGCGAACCGGGAAACATGTTGACGGCGAGGCGTGGCTGCAGACGCTTGTCGTTGTCGACCAGCTTATTGGGATGCAGTGCAGCATAACGATAGCGTTCCAGCGATAGCTCCATGGGAACCGCCCCTGTGGGTTCAACCTCCTCGGCAAACACCTGACTGTCTATGAGCAGCAGACGCACATGACCCATTACGCCGCTCAAATGCTGGCACACTCGAGCACGCTCCTCTTCGGTCCAATGGGCTGTGGGCTGAGTGACGCCCGCTTGGTACTTGGCCCAGGCCAAAACACACCTCCACACCTCCTCCTCCTCCAAGCAGAACTGAAAGCCAGTAACAGTTTAAAGAGTGTAGAGTAATTGATAAACGGAAGCACCTACATAGTCGGATGATATGATTTTGATGAGCGCTTCCTTAGTGAGTGTGAGAAAGGAATTAGTTTTGACGCATTCGCCGGCATTTTCGCCTATGTAAATGATGCAGCGCTCCATAAACGAAGCTGCGCATTTTGCACCTGTAAATAAATACGTACGACGGTTATTAATTGCACATATCAAATACTAAATTCACCTGGTTTCCCATTCAAAAGACGCCAATTTCATATCAAATTTGTTACACTTTATTGTTGGTTAAGTTTTCAGTTTACAGTTAGTTCACTTATTAGGTATTTTTTTTCTTTTTAGAGAAATTAGTTTATGGCGAACTTTAGCCTAATCCTTGGACGGGCTAACATTCTGTATAAGCGTTATATTGTCCCCCTTGAGCATGATACGGCCTAGATTTTTGCGTTGGCGAGTTTTAACATAAACCTCCTCGGCATCGTCCAGAACCAGATTCATGTACTCGTCGAAGCCCACGATGTGGCCCTCGATGCGCAGCGAAATATTCTCGTAGAGCCACACTTGGACTCGCGAACGGCTTTGCAGGTAACGAAAGATCAGGTTGATGGGCTGCACCATCACCTTCTGCACCTTTGGATTGCCTTTGAAGGACATTTTGGCGATTTGTTATTCAATTTCGCTTTATTTTAATAAAAATTTTGCAGAAACGTTTGCTGTTTCTTTTTCGTGCTGCTGTTGCCGGCGTCTTTTTCGTTGACAGCGATACTATCGATAATACAACTTTAGCAACTAGAAAACACTATAGCAAAGTAGGCGCTTATCGATAGTTGATTACAGACGGGTTGCGTCAGAAGGTTTCAGTTGGAGAAGTTTTAAGAAGTTGTAGCCCAAAAACAAACATAAAACATGGCTCACAGCACGGTTGATAAGGGAGAAATAATGGACCAGGTGAAGCAACAGATTGCCGTTGCCAACGCACAGGAGTTGCTCACACAATTGACCACAAAATGCTTTAAGAAGTGTGTTAACAAGCCTGGGACATCGCTTGACGCATCGGAGCAGGTGAGCACATCAGCCATTATCACAATACCATAAAAAACGTATTGTGGTTTATAAAACAATCCTTTTTACTTATTAGAAATGCATTTCCTTGTGTATGGACCGTTTCATGGACTCATGGAACCTAATTTCTCGAACCTATGGCCAAAGGCTGCAACGTGAGCAATCAAAAATGTGAGCAGCACAAACTGTTGGTGGAGAATTCGACTGCGCATTGGGCTATTCGTTGTTAGTAGTTAGTTCTACTTAGTTCTACTTGTTGTATAAAAGAAAAATCATAAATACTAAACATTTCATACATGTTTCGCATTTTGCTGGGTAAATAAAACGTGCCACATCGATAGTATCGAAAGTGGCGGCATGGCACACAATAATTTGGTATTTTATTAACCATCGATACTTTTGCCAAGAGCAAGCAACAGCTGTTTTTTTTATCGATACGCGCACAGCTGAATGGCAAAAGTGTTTTTCTGATATCGAATAAGCGCGGTAAAAATAATTATAAACGAGTATTAAAAAACTACGCACCTGCTTTCTCGTGTATATCCATAACGGCAGTTAAAAAAGTGCACGCGTTATCTACAGAAAGTGTCGAAATAACGTGATCCTCGCAAGCGGCTCGCAATTCAAATACGCCCATGTCCTGAGCCAAAGTTAACATTTCAAAGACGCGAAAATCCTGCAGCATTAGCTATAAGAAATTAAAAAATTAAGGTAAGTACATTGCAGCAGGTTTATTGCACATATAACCAACCTTTGCCGTGTAAACATACAATATGAACTGTCGAAACAATTCGGCATTAATATGCGGCAAACGTATTGCAGTTGGTGTTCCAGTGCCCGGTGCAGCGGGCGAAACTGTGCAGCCGGGTATAGGAATGCGACAGACCTCTCCACGCTTCGCAGTCTTAAAGCTCTTGCAGCTATATTAAATAAATTGTTAATTAACTAATCACAACAATGAGTGGCACGTGCGGTGGTCACAAAATGCCAACACGTAGTGGAGCACCCTCCGTAAAAGGACAGCCAGGCCAATTGGTCTGGCAGTCTAGACATTAGAGATGAGCGCGTGACGTGTTTTGCTCACGTGTTACAAATAAATACGATTAAATCTAATATCGTAACATGTAAAGAAAAACAAGTAGATAACATAAAACAAAATAATAAAAAAAAATTATAGTTATAATGAAATTAAAAAAAAAATTAACATAATATCGAGTACTGCTTGCTGTTTGCTCAGTAAATACCGTAATAATTAAATTAATCTAAAGCAAATTAAAACTTGATTGAAATGATGGTAAGTCATCAATTTAAAAGACTTGCTCCAAGTATAAAACAAAATATTATATAGACAAACTCGAAGTGTTTTTGACATTTTTTCATAATTGTGTGTTTCATCACGCGTCCATCTCTAACTCCACCGTCGACAATTTACAAACCGTGCCATCAATATGCTTCTGTGTGCGTAGATCTTCTCATCATCTCGACCGCAAATGAAGACCACATCGGCGCTGTCCTGATCCTCACACAGGCGCTGCAAATCCTCAATTAACTGTGGCAGTCCAGCCAAAGCTGGATCGCTATGCGGCGAACGTGTGCTCATCGCTACAAATATTTTCTCTTCTCTGCTTTAATTCGATTACGGTGTTTTGTTATTGTGTTGTTGTTGTTGTTGCTGCTGTGCAAATATTTTGCTCTGTTTTGTTTATGTTTTCACTTCCACGTTCCGTTTGCCTTCGCGCTTGCTCTTTAAAGAGAGCGAAACCGGTTTCGCCTGAAAATGCTTTAAGACAAAACGAAACAAAAAATGAAAAAAATAACCCACGCCACGAACTAAAATTGAGTCGAGAAAACAATTAGATTGCACTTTATTCTGTTTTACAACGACTTTATCTTGACCACAAATTTTCAATTAACATAAGGCACCATAAAATATATTCATAAAATATTGTTTAATTTAAGTTCTTTTCTTTTGTTTTCAGCTAACAAATTATTTTCATTCATGCGCACGCGCCGCGTTTCGTTTCGTTCGTTCGTTCAGACTGAAGAAGAGGCTGGCCGAGACGCTCCGATCATGCCACACCGTTAACCCAGGCCAGACCCTTGGCCCTCTCTTCTTCTTAGCGGATTCTGTAGCATTGTTTTGTTTTCTTTCTCTTTGGAGAGATAGAAAGAGAGTCTAGTCTGTGCAACAGGCAGATGAATCTGTAAGGGAATTTTCGGTAAGTGTATTTCAAATATCCCAAATATACTTCCATACACACATATGTATATATGTACATATATATTAACAAAAATTTAAATATTTTATATTTATAACAATTGATAGACTTAAGGCTTTATAAATTTCCCACATTTTTTTGATAATCCCACTAGTTATTGTTAAATGTTATGTTAAATCATATTATAACTATAATGAATTATATTAAACATCTGGCTTTTAGATATTTACATTTGAAAAATACGTTTCTTGGGCAATTGTAAAGAAGGTAATTCTTGCAGCGCCATCTAGCTCATCCACACGGAACTTGCAAGAAATGTTAGCTAAGACAACATTGTCACTCCTAAATTTCCTTTAGTTTTAGCATCGCCTTCTTACGTCAAGTAGCATTTGTAATACTTTTCTTTAGGTTTATGTACATGCTAGCAACAAAATGTACCTTGACGCACAGTTGGCAAACTAGGTACATTAGCTATGACAACAATCTGGCTATTAAATTGCCCTATATTTTGAATAATAGGAATTTTAGTTTAGGTTTGTGAATGTGCTACTGCTAATTCTTAGCTGCTGCCTAAAAGTATGCCGCATAATAATAAAAACATCATTTGTAAGCAACCACCTAAAAGTATGCTGAAGAATCTGTTAATAAAAAGCTGGAATTTCGTTGAATTTTATTTTTTTCAAATATTTATTTTTGCATAATATTTACCGTTTGTTTTTGTTGACTTTACATATGTAATAAGTTTTTTGTTTTTATTTGTTTCTGCACTACTTAAATATGAAACGTTGAAGTCAAATTTGTGTTGTTGTTGTTGTCCTTTAATTGTTTAATTTGATTAAACTTTTTGTGTTTTTGTTTTTCGTTTATTTTTTAAATCGCGTTGTGGCTGCTTTAATTGTTAATTGTTTTGTTTGTTTTTTTGTTGCTCCACAATTTGTACATTTTACTTGCATTCTGAATGTCACAATAAATAAATAAATAATATTAATAATAATATATATATATATATTTATGTAGATATATATATATTTTGACAAGACGCGGATTTCTGTATATGTATGCGTATTTGTTTATAACTAATGCCTTTAATTTGTTGTTGTTTTTTAGCCTTTGCACATGAAATTTTTGTTAATAATTTTTGAAAGTTTTTTTAAGCAGCTTTGTTTTTTTTGTTTTTTGTTTTTGTAAAAATTTGTTTTAATAAAATGATTGTTATTTAGTTTTTTGTTATTTGTTTAATTTGTTGTTAATATATATTTAAAAAAACAACTTTTCTTTGGGTTATTAGCAAAATAAAAATTATACAAAAAACTGCTTTAACTTGTAAAATTTGGCCTTTAATATAAAAAATCTGTTGAAAACCGTTTTGATTTAACTTCTTGTTCTTTTTATTTTTGCTGGTTCTGGGGAATTTTTTCGCTTTTTTTTAAATTAAATAAAAAATAATTAATGTACAATAAATTTTGTTTTGTTTTTTTTTTGTTTTTATTTTTTATCTACCTTTGCATAGCAATTTGTAATTTGTTTTTTTTTCTTGCATATAATTTAAATAACTTTTAAATTTGCATAACAATTGTTTTTATATTTTGTTTGTTTTCTGTTAAACTTTAAATGTATTATATTTAAATTTTAATATTAATTTTAAATTTAAATTTTTCCCATTTTTTTGTTTCTTTTTAAATTTACAATTTTACACATTTTTAAAATTTGGTTTACATTTTTATTTGTTTTTTAACTAATTTCGAAACGCACAAACGCAATGGGTTTTTTTTGTCAGTGTTCTTTTAGAAAGTACAAAACACACAGGCGTTATTTAAATTTAAATGTATATATATATATATATATATGTATATATATATATATATATATATATATATATATATATATATATATATTTATATATATGTATATATGTTTAACAAAAGTTTATAGATTTTTGAAATCTTGGCTCTTGGCTTGGCTACGTTTTTTTTGTTTGTATCAACTGCTGCTTCTTCTTCTTCTGCGGCTGGCAACGAAATAATAAAGAAGTACGCCACATATCGATAGATCGTCGTATATCGATAACTATCGTTAGAAATGATATTTACAATAACAATTACGAGTATTTGCCATTCACATAGAAATTGCTTAAGAACTATTTTAATTAGCATTTGTTGTTGTTGTTTTTTGTTAATTAATTAATTGATTAATTAATGTTTTTTTTTGTTAGTTTTTTGTTTATAAACTATTTAACTAAATGCCTACAAAGCGCAGCTTACAAAGTGAAACACAAAAGTTTTACAATTAATTAAATTGTTATAATAAATATTTATGTTTATATATTTAAGTTTTATATATATAATATATATATATAAATATATATGTATAGCATAGATAGTTGCATAAACTTGTTCAATTTAACGCGCCAACTTGTTGCAGTGTTGTAAAATATTTTTAATATGACGTAACGCTAGCTGACGTTACGCTACGTTACGTTACGTTAAGATTGGTTTAGCAATTCGTTTACTTAACTTTTGTTAATTGGTTTTTTTATAACTTTTTTTATTTTTTATTCAGTGGTGGGTTCATTTTGTGTGTGTATTTTTTGTCTCGCTCTCGCTCTCGCAACGCGCTCGCAGCTCTTACGTTTACTGTCTCTTACTCTTTCTAGCTTTCAACTTAAAATTAGAATTAAACTAAAAAAGAAAAATAAAACCTAGTTTAAAATTTAAATAAAAATTAATAGATTAATTTTGGATGCCTGTAGTTAAAAAAAAAGAATCATTTGTCAGTGTTGAATAATTTGCTAAATTTTTTGCAAGCCTCGCTTTAAGTTTTCTTTTTTTTTTAATGTCTTCAAAGTAAATTAAAAACTAATCGTAAAAATTAAAAATTAATTAAAAGTAACACACACTCATAAATATATCTTTATGTTTTTTTTTAATTATTAAATTATGTTTTTTGTTTTATTCATTTAAAGCTTTGGTTTCAATGTTCATAATTTCTGCAGCAGAGTTGAAGAAATCTTTGAAAGAAATTATTAGAAATAGTTTTTGTTATTTGTTTTTATCGAACAGCGAATTTTTGGAAGCTTAACAAATTTTGTGTTTTACGTGAGATCAAAACAAGCTACAAAAAAAAGTTTAGAGAAAGTGTTGAAAAACGTTCGTTTTTTTTTGTTTTGTTTTTACAGCAATATTTCATGTGCGTTAATAAGAAGCGTTGAGCATAATTCATTTAAACTCTTAAACTAAGCTGTATGCGTGTGTGTGTGTGTGTGTGTGTGTGTGTGTGTGTGTGTGTGAAAGAGACGACTATATGAGCTAAGTTCTAACTGTTAATTGCAATGCGTTTGCAGCTGGCGGGCAGGGCTTAGGGCATAAGTAATATGAGCGGAGGGAGTGGGGTGAGGTTGTGCGGCTTAGACAATTTCCTTTTTGATTTGTAATTCGCAGTTCGTTGTTGTTGTTGTTGTTGTTATTGCCGTTGCTGTTGTTGTTGTTGTAATTGGCGGCGTTTGCTTTTTGCTCGCTTTAGTGGCCATTAAAATGGGCCGCACTATTGGCGCTGGCGTCGCCTCTGCCGCCGCGGGCAGCGCATCAGCGTCGCGTCGCTGACGTCGCTGCTGATGCAGCTGCTGCGTTTGCTGTCGCTGCTGCAGCGGCATTTCATCATCATCCGAATCCTCTGGTTGCTGCTGTCGCTGTCCTCTCCTCCTCTCCTCTTCCTCCTCCTCTTCTTCGTCATCATCCTCGCTGTTGTTGTTGTTGTTGTTGTTGTTATTGCTGCACATTTGCGCCTTCTTCATGGCCGCCTCTTCGCTACTGCTGCTGCTGCCGTCGAACAGCTGCCCGGCCGTTGCAGCGGAGTCTGGCGATTGGGGCGTGGTCGCTGTGGGCGGCGTAGCTAAGGCGTTGCTATGCGGCGCCTGCGCCGTGCGCTCTGTCTGCTCATCCAGCTCCATTTGCTCGTGATCCGCTTCATCCTGCTCCTCCTCCTCCTCCTCCTCTTCCTCTTCCTCGCTGCTGCGACTTGCACTCGGACTTTTAGCATGGCCATTCGACTGCGACTGCAGCTTGAGGCGCTTGCTCGCTGGCGCCTCTTCCTCTTCCTGATGCTGCTCCGTTTCTTTCTGCTGCACAACAGTTGCGCAACAGTTGAGCGAGCCATTTGCTTTGCTGCTACCATTGTTGTTGTTGTTGTTGTTGTTGGCCTGATCCTGACTGAGCGTTTCATTGCTATCCGCTTCATCAGCGCCCAGCAACAGCTCCTCCTCCTCTTCCTCTTCCTCGTCATCGTCATCCTCCAACTCCTCGTCCTCGAGCAACGTCTGCTTCAATGGCACCACACGCAGCTTGTCCAACGCCTCCAACTGGCGCCGACAACGCTGCAGCTGCTCCCGCAGCTCTCCAATCTCCTCCTCCCGCTTGTGCAGCAGCTCGCTCAGCTGTCCATTCGACTCGCGATACTTTTGGTTCTCATGCAACAGCCGCTGCAGCAGATGCAACACCCGATCCCGATCCTTCGAGCGCGTATCCCGCAATGCATCCACAGCCAGCTCCCAGGGCGGCAGATGCATCGCGCTGCTGTCCGGCTCTCCATGGAGACTGTCATCGTCCGTGTCCGTGGACAACTCGAATTCGCTGCCCAAATGTGATTTTCCATTCTGCTGTGGATGTTGTCGTTGCTGTTGCAGTTGCAACAGTTGCTGCTGCTGCTTGGCTTGTGGAGAGCTCACCACGTTGGAGGAGTGCGTGCTGAGATTGAGGCCAGCGCTGGAAGACTGCGTGGGCGAGTAGCCAGTCTTATAGTAGATTGGCTGCACAGCAGCAACAGTTGCTGGCGGCGCGGCTGTTGCTAATGGCTCTGCAACAATTGCTGTTGTTGCTGCTGTAGCTGCTGCTGCTGCTGCTGCTGCTGGCGGCTGGCTCATTAGATTCTTGTTGATTCTAATGCGACTTGGTTCGCTGTGGTTGCTGCTGCTGGGCAACAGCTTGGCATGCTGATTGACGGTGGCTATGATGTGGTTGCTCAGCGGTGCAGCAGCAGCAGCAGCAGCAGCCGCAGCAACTGTTTCTACAGCTGCTATTGGATTGATAGCAATTGCTACTGCTGCTGCCGGCACCGGGGATGTGGAGGAGGTAATCTCATTGCTGCCTGCCGAGAACTCCTCGGCAGGCACATGGCGAGCCACAACCACTGGCGCTGCCTTGGGCATGGGGGAGCTGCTGTTGGAGCTGTTGCTGTGGTTGCTGCTGTTGCTGTGGTTGCTGCTGTTGCTGTGGTTGCTGCTGTTGCTGTGGTTGCTGTGACTGCTCTGGCTGCCAGCAGGCGGCTCAGCGCCAGCCGGCGGCGTCGCTGCACGCTCCTGCTTGATGTGCACCTGCAGCTCCCGCTGCTCCAGCTCGCGCAAGCGCTCCCGCTCCTTGCTCAATATGCTCTTGCGCGGAGCGAGCGCCACGTTGGGCTGATAGGTGCGCTCGAAGCGCTCGCGATCCGTGCTGCGCACCACCCGCTCCGGATTCTGCAGCTCCGGCGGCTCGTGGCAGGCGTAGGGCAGCGAGGACAAAGCATTGTACGCCTGCAAGTAGGCGCTGGGCGGCGGCTTCACGGCACGCCAGGGCTGGAAGGCGCTGCTCGACAGCGAGTGCTGCGACACGACTCTCTCCCGCTCCCGCTCCCGCTCTCGCTCCCTCTCGCGCTCCCGCTCTCTGTGCTGCTGCTGTATGCAGTGGGCATACATCATCTGGTAGTGCTGGATGTCCAGTGGATGATAGTTGTCCAGGCCAGCCGCCTTTACCTTCTTGCTCGGAATGTCCAACAGCTCGACTCGCGCTCCATGATGATGATGATGCTTCAGGCTCGCGTTCAGCGGCTGCGACGGCAGCGGTGGCGGCGGCGCTGGCGCCACCAAACCCAGCGGCAACAGCAACGAATCCTCCATCAGCATTTCCACCTGCTGCAACAAAGAGAGTGAAAGAGAAAGAGAGAGAGAGAGAGAGACTGTTATTAGAAAATTGATCGGCCATAAAAATAGATGCTGGCGAAACCAGTAGCCATGGCCATTAATTTGAATTGCCGTCGCCAGGCGAGCAACGTCGCCAGCATCGTTTTCGACGCGGCTAATTATAAACAAACAAGTAGCCTAGGCAGGATCACCACCAACCGATCCACCCAACCAACAACGATCCAAGCGAGCCACCGATCTCTGAACAGCCCCAGCTCTCAAACGCCCCGCGGTTATGGCGCCAATTGTCATTGAGACAGGCGGCCAGATCGAAGTGCTGCCAAAATACACTGTCTGAAATTATGAGTAACCTAAAAGGGACACTTTCCAGGCAGTTCCTATACGAACTTTGGGAAACACGGGGCATAAATGTATGTAACTGAGAGGGAGGCACGACAGACCCTATAAAATATATATATTTTTGATGAAGACGACAAGCTGAATCGATCTTGAAATATTTATATATTCAGCCTTCCGTCCGTCTGTCTGTATATTCGTCCGTATAAACGAAATGATCTCGTAAACCACAAAAGGCTAGAAGCTTGAAACCCATTCCCCCAGATAAGTTATTCTGTGGAGTATCTGTAAGTGGGGTACTCCTGACTACGGTACTATAAATGTATATGTATAAAATATATGTATTCTTGATGAAGACGACAAGAATTGATCCTGAAATATCAGTATATTTAGCCTTCCGTCCTTCTGTCTGTATGTCCGTCCGTATAAACGAAATCCCCATTCCCACAAATAACTTGTTCTGTGGAGTATCTGTAAGTGGGGCACTCCTGACTAGAGCACTCTTATCATATTCCAAAGAGCAAACTTTGTTAAAAGTCTTCCCCCGAATTTAGGTGACTGTCTCACACTTGCTTTTCGCTCAGTGTAGATATGTCAAAAGGAGTTGGTTGGCTTCTTTGAGTGGCATATTTTGCATTATCATTCAGCGACATTCCCGCAGACATGGAGCACATGGAGCACATGGAGCTGGCTAGCTGGCTGGTTGACTGGTTCTTGATTCGGGTTCTGAGTTCTGGGTTCTGTCTTTCGATTTGCTTTGGGTTTGCGTGTTTGCCTAGCTGTTAAAATGATTGGCACCGCGGCCAATTATGGCCCCGTCGACTGAGCCATAAAGTGATTTTGAATGGAGGCGGCGCCAGTTGCCAGTTGCCAGTTGCCAGTTCCGAAGTCTTCTTCTCCTTCTTTTTTTGCTGAAGGTGTCACTGCGGCAGTTGAGCAAATGGCCAGCTAAAAAGATGGCAAAGATGTTGGCCATTTGGTTGTTGGCCAGCCAAGCACTTGGCCATTAGAAGTTTACAAGCCAACTAATCGCTGGCTTAGCTGATGCCGATGCCGATGCAGATGCAGATGCAGATGCTGATGCTGTTGAGCCATAGCCATAGCCTCATTAGAGCAGTCAAATGGGCAAAGAGCTATTGACAATGGCAAAACGTGAAAACGATTACGATTACATCTATTCGATAGCTGTGCAAATGTCAAAGATTGTTAATCGATGTGACCATGGAGGACAGGTGTGGAGAGTTAATTTGAAGGTGTCGAGACAATTACTAAAGATTAAGCTTTGATAATTATCTATCGATTATGTTATTTCGTATCGATAGGTCAATGTTTGCTTGTCGATTAGAATAGCTATAATAGTTTAATATGAATTGTTTATGTAATTCAACAAGTAAATAATCGATGAACATCAGTAATCCCAATTAAAATCTAATACCCATAAGAATTACAGATCAGAAAGACTTTTAAAATTAACATAGATAATGATCAATACAAAGTTTCGATCGATTAAAATGTTAAAGATTAGGTCGAAAATAGTTTGTTTTTGAAAACGATAACATTAATCGATAATAAAGCAGGTCTAGAGATGGCACTGCCTTTGACTAAATCGATAAGTTTATTAATAATACCTGAAGGATAACATCGATTATTTATCGAATTATCTATAAGTATATATATGATGTTTGATATTTATTAATAATACCTAAAGGCTTACATTGATAATTTATCGAATTATCTATAAGTATTTATATGATTAATTCAAGCAATTAAGTTATGAAGTAAGCTCCATTATTAATCCTAGTCCCCTCATATATCCTAGTTATAGTTGACATATATTTTTGGAATTTATGGATCCGCTTTAAAGCAAAGTCTGAATGACTACAAAGTATGCAACATAAATTGAGGAACAGTTGAGCGACCCAGAACTCAAACAAGAACTCAAATGACAAAAAAAGACAAGGGGAGGAAGAGGAGGAGGGGTGTGGAGGAGCTAGGAGAGGGAGTTAGTGCAAACCCCTCACTAACAATGCAAACAACAAGCAAACAAACAGCGCAGTTAACCGAATCGCTGCGGTCGTAACTTGGCCAAAACGATGGGTTAACAAACACACACACAGACACAGACACAGAAGTTGGCCAAAACGTGGCGACGCGACGGCGACTGCGTTCTGCTCAAAAATGTTGAACAGAGATTAAGCCAGGAGCTAAGGCAGAGGCTAAGCAAGAGTGAGAGAGACAGAAAAGATATAGACTCGGCGATAACCAAACTGGAAGCCCGAGAGGAAGAGACGAAGAGAGAGAGGGGAGCAAAGCGGTACTAAGCTTGGCTAAAGCAAGTTAACAGGAAGAGAGATGAGAGGCGGGCAGGCAGACAGACTAAAACTAAAGATATAGACGCTGAGATAAGCAAACTGGAAGCCAAAACACAAAAAAAGGAGTGAGAGAGAGAGAGGGAGAGGAAAATGGAAGCAAATGAACCATTAAACAGCAAAATCATAAAAATCAAGAGCCATAAAGAAGTCGTCGAAGGAGCGCCAGTTACATACAGTACAACGAACAGCAGTCCGCCAACAGTTCACAGTGTCCACAGAGTTCACAATCGACCAACGGTCACAGCTGAATCAGCAATGGGAGTGAGAGTGGGAGAGGAGGAGCGGCTCTCGCCTCTTTTAACTGTACGCAGATGGCAGCCAGCGATAGATGACGAGGACAGCAGCAGCAGAGCGAAGAGAGAGAGAGAGAGAGAGCCGGGAGCAGATAGCAGAGAGGAGTGGAAATTGTAGCGGGTGCTGCTACTGGTTAGCTCCCCACAGTTAACTTTTGGCGCACGCCTCTCGTCGTCTCGCTGAAGGCGCAATGACAAATTGCACCGAAAGACAGTCAGAGCTAAAGGAGGAGCAGGAGCCGAGGCAGCAGAAGCTGGCATAGATCTGGGTGCGGGTGCAGATCGGTACAGTCTGTGCAATGCGACTGCTGCTGCTGCTGCTGCTGCTGCTGCTGCTGCTTAAGTCCAAGGTCTTTTGCCATAACTCAACACTCAAAGAAAAAATGTAAATCGAATTCAGATCGACGCATTAAATACACTACAAGTGGAAAACAGTTTGTATAGAGAGAGAGTCAAAAAACTTGGGTAGAGAGCAAGTTTTGGAGTATTGAGGTGTCTGTATGGTCTATATGGTATAAGTGTTCAGCTAAACTTATCTTATAAAGTAGTAATAAAGTATCATACTATATAGAATCGTTCTAGCTTAAATACGAAATCCCATTTTCGTTCGTTGTACTATGATGAAAACCCTATACCAATCCATAAATCTATTTTTATTTTTATTGTAATCTAATAATCTTTGATTTCTTCCAATTTCATGAAATTCCAATATTTGTTTCAGTGAATTTATTATGAACAACTCTGAAGAAATCTATTTGTCATCGATGAACTCAAAATCTATTATGAAAAGTGGTATATACAAGTATTTTTCCACGGAGAAGGTTTGTGTGATATGCTTATTGACGCCACTCGCAACCAGGTGGCACTGCACAGTATCAATATCTGCCCCGTTCAATCGCTTGTCATAAAAATTAGTATGCCATGTATTTTTGAAACAAAAAAGTGAATTTGTGTAGATTGTGAAATTCATATCTAGCTCACATATTTGGGAGTGTTTCTCAAATAATTTTGTGCATTTTATCTCATCACGTCGTTCGTTTATAATTATCAATTTGCCGATCTATACCTCAAGCACGAACGAGAAGAGCATTACGAGCCTCAGAATCAGACGAGCAACGAGCATCAAGGATGGAAAATCTTCGAGTATACGCCGCTGAGGCCCGTTCGTCTGAATCATCTGAACAATGAGAAGTAAGGTTAGAAACTGATCAAATACGTACTAATCAAACCGAGTTGAGTTCTAGTCCTTAATAAAAAACGGTGAGCATTTTTATATTTTCACTATTGTTTCTTATTATTAAATATATTTAATTTTCTTTAAAATATACAAATTTAAAATTAATAAATATTTTTTTTATAACTAAATAACTAGTTGAACAGCAGCTCTTAACTTTTTCGACTTCTTTGTGTTTCCATATACATATACGAAATTTCACTTAAATTTAAACTTTAACTAAAACCCAAGCTAAGCTACTCGCAGGTAGTCTAAGATTTTTGATCATCCTCTTTGTGAGACACACCTTAGCCAAGTTTATGAGCAAGTTATGTTGTCCCCAATTGCAAGTGTAAAATAAAATAATTGCGCCCAAGTGGCGGCAGTCGAAGACTCAAAAAAAGAAACAACAAAAAAGAAGAAGAGACAAGGAGAAGAGAAGGGGACTAGGAGAGTCTTGGCAGGCGACATGACTTTGCTTGACGATAAGATCATGGCAAATATTGACGAGGGATGAAGAGAGCAAAGAGACGAGCTCCATCCAAGACCATGTGTGTGTGAGCGAGAGAGGGAGTCAGTGACTGTATGTGTGTGTGTGTGTGTGGCAGACGACGTTGACACGATGTTCTGTATGTGAGAGAGTGAGATTGTGTGTGTGTGTGCGCGCCATTGATTTAGACTGACAATTATGCACGGCCTGGCTTTGGCTTTGGTTGTGGCTTTGGCTTCAGCTAGTTGTCGCATAGTTGCCGGGGTACTCTGCTTGGCAATTGATGAGGATGTGGCTCCCATTGGAAATGGAGTAGCGACCCATATGCAACTTAGTCAACAGGCAAACAAGACACACACGCAACTGCACAGTGAGCAAAAATATTAGATTTGATATAAGAATAATTATATATAAAACATAAACTTTTGGTTTATTGGGAAAGTAGATTGACTTACTTAAGTCTACTTAGTTACAGCTTCGTTTAAGAATAAAAAACTAAAAGAAGTTAAAAGTGAATATCAAAAGAATATCAATTGCAATTCAATTTTTTTTCTTGCTGTGCAGTCCAAAGTTAGCGCAGTCGACGTCGCAGTCGACGGCGCTGTCAGCTACATCTGCATTTCTTGGCGTCCGTTACACCAGCTCCCTCCCTAACCATTGTCAGCGCACCTAGTCGCCTCTCCCTCTCCCTCTCCCTCCATCTTATGCTGCCGTCTGTGTCTGGCGCGGGCTTTAAACTTGTTTGCCAGGCGATTCGCATCGAATCGGATCGAATCGAATCGACGTCGCGACGTCGAGAGTCGCGAGTCGAGAGTCGACATTGCCATCCCCAAAGTCGCGACATTTACAATTTTAATTCGTGTTTTTGTTGTTGTTGCTGATCTTGTCAGTGCAGTCAGCGTGTGTAAAAAAGTGAGGGCGAGAGGGAGAGAGGAGTGGCTCAGCTAAGAGTAAAGCAAGCCGAAGAGGAAGGCGCAACTACAATAATCTGCGCATGCAAAGTAAAACTTAAAGGCATGCCTATCAAAATACCCTGTAAAGCAAATTAAATTTCTCTTAAAAAAAAAATTGTATAAAGATGCTACGACTGCAAGAGAGATAAAGTCACCCAAAAGTTCAATTTTTTATGCAGTTTCCTCATTCCTCTTGCAGAAGCTAATTTTCTCAGCTTTTTGATGAGCTCTTACTTCTTATCTAGCTAGATCTTTCACATATCTTCCTTATATGACTCAACTTTTTGTTAACCAGCTCATTAGAGGAGGCTTTATAGCCATATCATATCTCGTATGGCTTCCCATTCTAGAGATCATAACGATATATGTATATATATAGCATATATCTGCATTAATGGCTGATTTAATTGTGGAGCCGGGCGAAATGGGAACGTAATAAAACTATAAAAAAAACCAAAACACAATTAAACTAAAACTGTAAAAACTGAGCACTTCAAAACAAGAAGAAGAGAAGAATGAGATAGAGAGAGAGAGAGGGGGAGGGAGAAGGGAAACAAAAATATAAAAAAATGAAGAACATATTTAAATCAACTTTAATGAAGTCGAAAACAAATTCCATTGCAGCAGTTGCTCTGCCTCGCTGGCTGCATATTTCTTCTTTTTTTTCGGATTTAATGAGCGAGCGTGAGCGACAGGAGATATGGGGGAGCTGAGTAGCTATAGCGACTAAATGAAACTGAAACCGCGCGTAAAATAAATAAGAGGCTAATGCATTGTGCACTAAATCATTGGCCGTAGGCTCGCAAGCAAGTCTACAGTGCAAGAAAAGGAGGTGTTTCAAATACTATTTAATATCTGAAATTTACAGGTTGTTTTTTCAAATATACAGTTTGAGAGAGAGAGAGAGAGAATAAAATATATAAAAATTGTCTAAAAATAAATAAATTATGCTTTAAGTAAAGTGCTTTTTCTAAGTCTTATATTTGTTTATGCTTAAATAAGCTCGGATTATAAGGCTTAGTACTTCAATTTGCTAGCTTGTTTTCTCGCTGTGTATACTTTAAGCACACACACGCAGTCTGCCCCTTCCCTTTCACTTTGCCTCCTCTTTCTACTGCTCGTCGTCTACAATTTCACTGTCCAATTAGCGTGCGACGTTTTGAATGATGACCGTCAGTCAGACAATGCGCAGTCGCAGTCGCAGTCGCTGCTTTAAGCAAGGGTTACCCCACTGCATAATCCCACTTCTGTCTCTCTCCCACTCTTCACGTCTCTCCCATGTTAATCTGTTGCTGAGCGAATAACAAAAAGCAACAACAAATTGCATTGGCGCATTGCATTTTTATGACAGCTGCCGCGCAATATTTTCAAAATTTATGACTGTTCGCATTTAGCTGCAGCTACTGTAGAGTCCTCGCCCCTACAGCTCCCTATTTGCTGCTCTAATCAAGCAACTGCAATTTCTCTCTCTCTCTCTGGAAATCAAATTTATTGTCATTAATCATGGATGCCGAACTGAATTGCAACTGCATTGTCATTATCATTGGCCAACGCTTTGATGTTGCTGCTTCGATTGTTGCTGCTTTTATTGATCGGCAACATGTTGCCGCAACATGGCAATTAAGGCTGGCCACATTGTTCCCCCCAACAGCAGCAGCAGCAGCAGCGACAGTAACTTCTACCCTGGTCTATTCCTTTTAGCTGGGTAAAATTTATTTGTTGCCGTTGCTACATTGTAGTTAATATACCCTAACATTAAGGCATTATTACAGACTGTCATTCAATTTGTTGGCCAAATGCCATCAAAGTGTGCCGCAGCTTTGAATCGCATTCGAGGAATTCAACAGAAAAATTAGCTGTTATTCTTATAAGCAGACGCTGATTGCATTTCATTGTTGCGAGAGCTACAACTATATCAATGTATATATCTATATGGCTATTGCTGCTAATTGACTGGAATCACTGACTCGCTGATGAGTTGAGCTGCATTTGTCACTTGACTCTTAATTCCTTTAAATGTGAAAAATGGGTGGAATGCTAGAGTTCAAAAACTATTACTGATTCGTGTGCTTTTCATGTCAGATAGTAACTGTGTTAAGAACTTTTTAGTTAACATCTTGAATTCCATAAGAATCCAATATTTATTTATTTTTATGAGTTTCAATTTTTATTGAGTGAAAATGCAGGTCTTATTACTGGTGGTTAACACTTTAGTTTATTATCAATTTTTTTCATATTTAAAAAAATCTTAACAGGAACAGCATACAAGTGGATATGGAAAGATCAGTGGAAAACTTCACTTTTATTTTGAAGTTTTCCACTCATCTTTCCTAATCCATTTGAATGTGCGAAAACTGGATAGAAAAATATGTTTATAGTATATGCATAGATCTCTAGAAGTTGACTTGGGCTAAACATATCGCATGATAATAAATACATTTTAAAAAGCATGAAAAACTTCTAAATTTAATTAATATTTCTTTACAATGTCAAAAAATATTTTTATTTGGTTTGCTTTCTATAGAGCCTATGGGAAATTAAATTTTATTTGTAGATAAGATAAATTAAAACTTATTTGTGTATTTTTTTTTTAAATTATTACTTAAAATTTAAGTCGTCTCTTTTAGCTCTGTAGTGTATTCAGAATTTTATAGGAGATACGCAGGGGAATGCTCTGAACTTTTCATGTCACTATTAGTTTTTCTTCTTCTTTTCAAAATTTTGTTGTTGTTGCTGTCGCTGTTCGTATATGGGCAAGATAAATGTTGACTTTGTCAGTTGGCCAGCTTGGCTGCCTTCATTATGGGCCATTTGTTTGCTGCATAATTGGCCCGGGCAATTGGGCCAGCAAAATTTATGATTTGTGCAACAGAAAGAGATAGAGACAGAGAGAGGGTGACACAGAGACAGGCAGAGAGAGACAGAGAGAGTTGAACGGTAAATTGCCTGCCTGCCAGACATTTGATAGCTTCGATATAGTTGTTGTTCTTGCAAAAAAACAAAAAAAACTGAGATGAAGGAAAAAGTCTGTCGGGGCCATAGAGATCAAGCAGGCAGCTAACTGCCACGCCTACTGCCCATCAAAAATGTGGCATGGGCGTTGACCATTGCAACGGCCAAACTCATGTCATTTAAATTAAAAAGTTGAAACACAGCAAAAGAAAATGAAGTCGGGAGGCGTGCTGGGAGAACTAAGCAAGAAAAGAAAAGAAAAAACTATCTGCATGCCACGCCTCCAGCCTCCAGGGGCAAAAAAAAAGAGAAAAAGGAACGGAACGTCAGTTGAACTACAGTCTATATGCTTATATATATGCTATAGATTCTTGACTTTGGACTTAGTCAAAGTTGTCAGAATATGTGAGAAACACTTGACTGACAGGCAGACGAAGGAAAGAGAGAGATAGAGAGAGAGAGAGGAATCGAAGGGGCCTAGCAAAAGAGAGAGAGAGGGAGGGCTGCTGCTCAAGAGTTCTAGCCATGTTTATCAAACTGTCAGTTTGACACGCACTGGAGACCAAAGACTTGAATGTCGGCAAAATACCTCTTGAAGGTGTTTCGTATGCCAAAAATACCAAGGGGTAAATGTTTAAGAAGGGGTATATAGGTTTTGTATGTAAGTGTGTGTAAAAGAAGAGAGGGACAGGTTATTTTATACATATAGAAATATATAGGAGATATAAGGCATACTAATAGGTATAGGAATATATGTTATTCTGAATATACAGGCTATTATAAATAATTTTTGACATAACAAAACATGTATAATGATTCAAATAAATACATTTCTATGTTGTCATCTTTCTATCTTCATGTGTCCTTATGTTAAGTTGTGTCTGAAGTTTCTTTCATCTATATAAATATAATATGCATATAAAATTAGAGAAAACAGTGAGAATTGGTAATAAGTATTAGATAATCGCATCTCTTAGGGCTTCTACCAGTAGATGACTTTGTAAGCCTTTAGCTATGCATATTTATATGGTATTTACCTGTAGTCCTTCTGCAAGTAGTCTCTATTTCTTATGCATTCAGCCATACATAGTTACAGGGTATCTCCTCTCCCTATAGCTCATCTCCAACAACATATCTACAGGGTATCTACCTGTACATCACCCATAACTAGTCTACTCTTGCTTACAGCGTATCTACAGCGTATCATTCTGCAAGTAGGTTATTTCTTTAACATTTAGCCTTGCACATTTACAGGGTATCTCCTCTGCCTATAGCTCATCTACTTCAACTTCTCTCTATTTCACGTGCAATTCTCTCATATTTACAGGGTATCTACCAGTACTTCACCCATAACTAGTCTAATGCTGTCTATTGTCAAGTTTACAGGGTATCTACCAGTAGCTCACCTCCAACTAGTCTCCATTGTGCATTTAGCTATGCATTGTTCGAGTTAACGCACAGTTTGACTCAGTTGACCCGATCCTCGATTCGAATCCCATTGAGGAACAGTTGGGTTACAGTTAGAATTGAGAAACTTTGCACAAAAATGCGATAAAGCGAATAGCGAACGGTTTTGTTGTTGGCGATTTATGAAAATGTTCGAATTGTGTGTCCTTCTTTAGAGTCTGGGATTTATTTGCGAGAGCCAACACCAAAGATGGGCAACAGAAAAAACTTTATGAGCCAGCTCACCGATAGCTGAGGCATTTTTAGTGCCACAATTGCCGCGATGGCCAAAATCATGGGGGCCAACAGGCATCTTAATTGTGAGCTTGGCTTAATTAAGTGAGGAAGAGAGAGAGAGAGAGAGAGGGGGAAAGCTTTACTGGGTGCCTCGCCGAGAATCTTCGGCTTAGATCAGTGGCAAAAAATCATTGCATTAACTGAAACTGAGAAGCTGCGGGTTCGCCTTTTTTTGTTTTGGGGCCATGACTGAGCCAAGTTAATGTTGTTGCCCCATTGTGTGGCATCAACGGGCAACGGGTAACGGACATTGAACCTGCAGCAAGCGATGTCGCATATATAAACTCCAGCAATCAACATCACAGCAAACCCAAATCAAATAAGAGCAACCAAGAGTACACTAGGCGGGTATGTCCGACTAACAGATGCCCTGAATGTCGTACACAGAGCTGCTGTTTAAATCAGTCTAGACTTCCACATATATATGTATGCTGAACGTGGAGCCACTCCTGCTGCTGGTGTCACACACATTTACACAACACCAATATGCCCCGTTTTACCCATTTTAAATGGGTTCAGAGTATACACACAAACAGAACCCTCCCTCCCCCACTCTCTCTCTCCCTCTGTCCCTCTTCAACAGCCAAAAAAAAAACATTAAAGCAAAATTACTGCATGTGGCAGCAGCAAGGGCTACCCCCTAAATGCCAGCCCCCGCCCTTCTCTTCTCTTCATTATGCAGGCTGTGCATAGCTGGAGGCAGCCTCCTACTTGGCTATGATTTTGTGGGCGGACTTTGTGCGCTGGTTAAATGAAATTAAAATATGTGATGTGTACTTAACTTTTAGCGTTCAAAAACTTTAAGCTCATGTTTTAAGCGCAGCTGTGAAAAACGTTTGCATTAGTTATAAAGTTCTTGCTATGCTACAATAACTTTATAGATATGAAAGTGTTGAGGATAGAAGGAAACGTCTTAGAGCCTTTTCATTTACATACATATTCATATGAATATATGTTTATATACAGATATATATATTCTTGTTCAACATCCACATCCGAATTGATAAAGCTTTGTCTCTGTGTTTCTATGTAAGCTATCTCTTTTCTTCTTTCTCTATCTTTCTTTCTTTCTACTTTGTCTCTCCATCTCTTTCTTTCTTTAAATTTTTCTTTCTCTCTACCTCTTTTTCTCTTTCTATCTCTCACTGTCTTCCTTCTCTGTCTCTGTCACTTTCTACTTCTTTCTGACTCTCTATCTCATTTTTCTTTTACTCTCTACCTTTTTTTTTCTCTCATTCTCTTAATTTATCTTTATTACTCTTTCTATTTCTATCTCTCACTGTTTTTCTTCTCTGTCTCTGTCACTGATACTCTATCTCATTTTTTTTTATTCTGTTATCTCTCTACCTTTTTTTCTCTCATTCTCTTCATTTCTCTTTATTTCTCTTTCTCTTTCTATCTCTCACTCTGTCACTTTCTACTTCTCTCTTACTGTCTATCTTTTTCTTTTGTTATGCTTCTCCTTCTCTCTACCTCTTTTTCGCTCCCTCTCTTTTTTCATTCTTTCTCTCTCTGTTTCTGTCTTTCTTCTCTCTTTCCCATTCAACAAAATTCTCTACCTCCTTCTTGATATATCTTCTATAGGAATAATAACTCAGATATAAGCTCTATATCCATAAGGATAAATATACTTGGAGCTGATGTATTTATTTCTTCTTTATATATATTATGCTGCATCTGTAGGGTATTTATAACTTCGTCTAAGCTCTACAACTCTTTGTTGTAGTTGTTGTTGTTGTTGTTGTTTTTGCAGCGGCGAGCAACGAACCGAAAGTCAAGTTTAATTCATTAATAATAGGGGAGCACAATGCAGAGGGGCTCGCTTAGGGGTATGTGTAGGGTGTGTAGGACATTAGGGTGGCCCAAAAGTATGCAATGCAATTAATATGCGCCTTGTTTGCGCTGACTCCATCCGCACCCTCAAATCTCGACGAGGCAAACAATAGCTTGCAAAAAACTCCTATTTATTGCCCCTCCCTTTCTCTCTCTCATTCTCTCCCATGGCCTTTCCCTCTCTCTCGTGCGCTGCCCCATTCTTCCGGCTTACCCTTGAAACGACATGCACAATGCACACTTCACAATATCCTTCGGCTTCGGCTGCTGCTCCTTATCGTCGTGTGCCACATGCCACAACATGCTGCATGCCGCATGCCGCATGCCGCATGCCGCATCGAAAATCCTTTAGCCGCAACTTTTGCTGTTATTTCCCTCATGATTTTTGCCACCGGTTCAGTTGTCTAATTAAATTTTTTTAAAGGCAAATCCTATGCCTTGCCACGCCCACTCATACCACGCAGCCACGCCCATTCATCCGCCCAGCACTTCACAGTGTGCATTGTGGCTTGCAAAAAAATAAACCAAAGTGAAGAATATCAGAGTGAAAAACAACTGTGCTGCAATTCTTTTCATTTGCATACCCTGTAATTGCGTAAAAATGAGAGCAGGTATTTTTGTGCGTGTGTAAAGGTGTATATACTTGACTCGTTTATAGAGCTGTTTAAAGCTTAAAGATTATATAACAAACAGTTTGTAATAAGTTTTGGATACTTTATACCCTATAATTATTAAAACATTGCGCTGAAGCTTGGTATACTTTAATCTTAGCAAGGTTTGTTACCTTTCGAAAAATCTGATAAGGAAAACTTCAGAAGTTTCTGAGCTATTGAGTATTATAAAAAAATTACAGGGTATTATTTATCGATCTGAAGCCGCTAAGATCCTTTTTCGTTATATTTGTCTTAAATTGCTGATTTTTAAGCTTACTCTTATAGCTCTACGTTTACTACCTACAATTTAAATATTAGTTATACATCTATGATACTCCGTAATTGTTAGAGTATTTAATTAAAGTTTGACATACATTGTAAACAGGATAAATTCTATTTATGCCAAAGATATAGAAACCAAAGCCGATCAGTTGATTTTTTTTAAACATTTCATAAATTACAGGGTATAATTTGTTGTCTTTAAACAGGTTTATTATTAACTTGGCTTGTTTTAAGCTAACCGATTTTAGACCTAGGCGTTAATGTCTTCTCTTAATTTTTTATTTTTGTTATTTACTAAAGACTGTCTGGAAGTTAGATATATTCGACCATCATTAGCCCTATAACTCTGTCAAAGCTCTCCAAACATTTTAGTTACTTAGACTTATTCTTTAACAAAACACAGGGTATTTGTGGCTTGCAGTCTCATTTGTTGTTTACTTTTCCTCTCTCTCTATTTGCATAGCAGCATTTCTGCCTCTCGCGATTTTTAGCCACAGCGCGAAGAAGAAGCAGAAGATGCAAAAGTTTAATAAAAAATAATAAAAAACAAATATGTAAAAAAAAAGTAATACAGTCATTTAGATTTACCAGTGCTTGGGGTAGATATGGCAGCAACCCCTGCCACACCCCTTAGCTACCCTCTCTCCCCCATCCCCCTGAGGCAATTGCGGCCACAGTTTTGTAGGCGCTGATGTTAATGAACTCGAGTTGCATTGCAAAAAATACAAAAAAAAAACGGAAAATTTTCATGTTTTACTTATTTTCTATAGTACTTCAGTCCCTGTGCAGCCCCCTCAACCCCAACCCCTTCTAGGCCCACCGAGTTGATTTTTTCTGCCTTCTTCTGTTTGAAGTGGTTTATGCAATTTCGCTTCACATTTCTGGCACTTCATTTGCTGTTCACTGCGAAAGGGAGTCCAGGCTCTCTCCAGGCTCCGCTGGGAGCCTATGCTAGCTGCTATCCTGGCGCTCATTAGAGCAACAGCCACGCACCCCACTTCCCACACTGGCCACTAGTCGACGTACGGTTTCTGTTGCCGCAATTTGAGGCATGGAAATGTTTTTTTTTTTTTTTTGGTTTTTAATGCTTTTTAATTGGGCTTTACTGCGCTTCGAGTGCGCTCCTCTTCAGCTTCTCAAGCATATCAATTCGAGTTTGACTTGTTCACAACATATATATGTACAAGCATATATATGTATATAGTATGTGTATAGAGTCGAGGTTATTGGCGTCCTTTTCAAAAACCTGACACATTTTTGCATTTCATTCAAATTGATTTTATTGAATCAGTATTGAATTCTGTATGGGTATTCTAAATATTTAGATGAGAATTCATTTATTTCGATAGGAGCTGTCTATCGATATTTATTTATTTACATATGCACTTAACAAATTAAGTTTAATATTTCATATTTATAATAATTGTTATAAAAGAATGGGTAACTATCAATTTAGCAACAATTATTAGAGTATAAATATTAATTATATCAATTTTAATATAATTAATATCGATATTGATAACTTTTACTCTACTGTTAAGAATCCAAGGTAGAAAGCAAATATTTTTACTATACTTTTAAATGCAAATGTTGATTTCTTCAAACCTTAACAATTGATAAATGCTACCCAATAACTATCGATAAATTTAATATTAAAAACTAAATAATAAACCTAACTAAAAGTGAATTTGCAGCAGTTTTTACAAAATCATTTTATTTATCTTTTTTTTTTTTAGTTTTGTATGCCCTATGTATAGCGCTTATCAAGTAATCCCTCTATAATTATCTTGAGGTCCGTAAACCCATT
The DNA here is from genome assembly GCA_035045545.1 of Drosophila gaucha. NCBI lineage: Eukaryota > Metazoa > Arthropoda > Insecta > Diptera > Drosophilidae > Drosophila > Drosophila gaucha. The sequence continues at coordinate 700,354 of JAWNOY010000252.1, forward strand.
TAATTTAAATAGTTCATAATTTGTGCTCAACTAGTTTTTGTGTTTGTTTTGCTTTGCCTTGAAGCTCCATTAAGCAAGCACTTGGAAGTTCTTTAAGCCAGGGCTTAAGGTAAAGAGCTCAAGTTGACTTAACTTCATATTTTTTATACTCGCTCACGAAGTCAAATAGGGCATGTTGGTTTGCCTGTCTGAAATCAAAATTATGGAAGCTAGAGATTGAAAATTTGGTATATACTATACTGTTACTACTGTTACTATTAAAAAATAAATTAAAAACTTGTTTTCAATTAAAATTAGAAAGAATTGAAAAAGAAACTGAGGCATTGCTATGTCAAAATATATATGACGACTAGTGTGTACATACATATGTATCTACTAGTGTGGGTCTAATAAAGTTTTGATATCTTAGATTAGGTAGATTTTTAGGGATTGGGGACGTGTAAGCCGAAAATATTCTTTATCTTTCATATATCTTCTTTAATCTTGAATATTTTAAAACTTTTTTAATATTTTTTTTTTTCCTTTTTTTTAAATTTTGTTAAAACTTCTTTATTTTAAATATTTTTTTAAAGTTTTTTTTAAATTTTTTTTTACTCCTTATTTTTGGGTTTTGTTTATATGTATATGTACATACATATATTGTATGTGTGTGTGTGTGCAGCGTAGCAGCACAAAGCCAAGTGTCTGTTTAAGGCGTTGCAGCGGGTGTTTGTTGCAGCTGCTGTTGGAGTTGCTGTTTGCTGTTGCAGTTAATGTTGCTGTTGCACTTGCCTGTTGCTAGCTTTGGCACACACAAATTAGTTTTAATTATAGCGCAAATGCGAATGTCGGAATGGATGAAATTAATTTCTCAATTGCATTTTGCCACGCATTTTATTGTCGGCCTCCCCCCGCTCCCCCACTCCAAAACCAAATGTTGCACTTGCAACAAGAAGGGGAGGGGAGACGTAGTCGGCGGCGTCGGCTTATTTGGTGTCTGTAATTTGAAACGCTTCTCTGATTCGGAAAAACAACAACATTTGGCTAAGACTGAGACGGAGGCGCCTCTAATATGCAGCCGTCGGTTCAGCGGTCGCTAAATGTCTGCAGAATATTTCAAATCCGCACGCAGTTGCACGTTGCAAGTTGCTGTTGCTGTTGTTGTTGTTGTTGTTGTTGTGATTGTTGTTGCTGCTGCTGCATTTCCGCTTGCATTGAGAATTTGCAGCAGACGACGCCGTGGACCATTATAAATGATGGTTATTTTATAATTGTGGAGTCGCTAAAAAAGAAGAAGCAGCAGCAGTTGCTGCTGCTGTTGTTGCTGCTGCAGTTTGGCCAACGCATTCAAAAACGCATTTCGTGGCCATTTTTAATAGTCAGCAGCGGGCAGCAGTAAATCCATCAAAGAGTTAATTGCCACGTTGCCGCGATTGCAGCTACAACTGACAACTGCTGCTGCTGCTGCAAGAGTAACAACAGCAGCAACAACAACAGTAACAGCAGCAACAGTAGCCAAATGTAGCTTGCGGCAAAGATGCGCCACAGACTGCATTGCTGATTGACTGTGGGAGGCGTTGCCAAAGCGAGAGAGATAGATAGAAAGAGACACCATGAGAGAGAGAGAAAGAGAGAGAGATAGGCAGTCGGCTCTTCAGTCAGGCAGTCAGCAAACGGTAGTTGCACAGCCCAAAGCCAAAACTCAGCTCAGTATGAAATATGGCCCAAATTAGCCATTGAGAGAGAAGGAGAAAGGCAGAGAGAGAGTTGGAGGGGAACAGTTTAAGCGTTCAGCATTTTGATTGAGCGATTGGCACGTGACAAATGTCGTGACTAAAAACGAACTAAACGGACAGTTCGTAATCCATTTGGTTGGATTTTGATTAATCGCAAATGAACCGCTTAAAACGGTTTAAGCTATAAACAAATTGGTTTAACAGAATAACTATCATGAATGTTAAAAGTTGAAGTATTCGCATAACTTATAACTAGCTAAGTGAGGGCATATATTTAGTCTCAATTTCAATAATCAATCCATAGAATCTCTTTAGTCTCTTTGTAAAACTGAGAAAAAAAGAAGAAGTACAGTTACTATTGGTATTAGCTAAAGAAAACGTAGAGTTGATAAAACAATAATGCGAGATTTGAACCCTTTTTATTTATTTTCGATATCATTTAAACACTCATCCGCTAAAATATAATCTATATCAGCTCAAATATTTATACACATTATTTTTTATATATTTATTCTTTTCATCTTCTTCTTCCCCTTTTTAGCTAGTTGAAATCAGTTTTCTTTTACACCTTCCTTTCAAATCTCATTAAAAAAATTTTTTTTAAATATTTAATTTCTTCTGCATACTTTTCATACCATCCAAAAATATCTGTTTTAATCTCTTAAAATTTACAATCTTTTTTATACACATTTTCAACACTTGGCATTGAAAGAAAAGGGTAATCTGGGTATATGGGCTTTGTAGCTGATAGATGGAGGCGTGGCCTTTTTTATAAAGTATATATGAATTATCGATCTGAATGACAAACTGAGCCAATTTAGCCGTATGTCGGTTTTTCAATAACTTATCCCATTTCCAATATTATTTTGGATTCTTTTCCATTTGCTCAAAAAAATTGTAAATAGTCCGTCTCCATTATATATATATATATAATATATAATATAATAATCAATTATTATAAATAATAGATAACTTTTTCCATTACCATAAAATCGATAAATCAAATCGATATTTAACTTTAGTTTCGATATACAGATTCGAAGATTATTTCACATTTTTAATAGCAAACAACAAATTACTTAGGGTATTTGCTAGACGGGCACTCTTACTTGCTGTTCGTTTGTTCCGTCACACACTGCGTATGAGTTATGCGTCAAATGGGGCATAGAAAATGTTGCCTGCTTGCAACGCATTCGTTTCCAAAATGCATTTAACATCGCGCGCTGCTTCGAATGCCAATTTTTTGGACTTTGGTCTCTGCCTTCACACCTCTCCACACTCCCTCCGCATTGGGCGTGGCTAGCTTTGTGTGCGCATTTTTGTGGCACCTTCCCTTGAAGAGAGAGAGGGGTCGCAGCGGGGGAGGAGGGACTCGGGCATAATTGCAATTATTTTTAATGTTTATTGGCGTTTGAGTGGCGCCAAAAGCTGAAATGCTGAATTTTTCGCCATGCGTTGAGTGCATATTAAAAGTGCCACGCCCCCTCCCCCCGCTCATTGTCGCCCCCTTTGGGTTGGCAGCTGTCGGCTTTGCTTGTTGTATAATTCCCTTTCATTGTTTTTTTTTGTTATGTAGCTCAAGTAATTGAAACCTTTTTCGTTGCCCACTACAAAGGACTTTTAGCGGCCACGCCCCCTTACCACCCGGGCCGGCCCTGTTACTCAAGTGGCCTTTTGTGCTGCTTCTTCTTCTTCTTTTAGCTGCTGTTGTGTTTTTTTTTTTGTTTTAGCCTAGCGCGTAATTCAAGCCTCTAAATGAGCAGGAGAAGAGGAGCGAGAGAGGGAGGGGGCGAGGTTCATTGACAGCGCCAACGCTTTGATGTGCCCCGTTTTATAATTTAAATACTTGACTTGTAAAAAAATAAGAGAAGAGTGGTGCAGAGTGGTGCAAGTTGTACAGAGTGGTGCAGTGGTTGCTGCCGCTTGCAGTGTTAAATCAAACTAAATTGTTGACTTTTGCTTGTAATGTCAAACGGCGCGGCCGCCTTTGAAGTGACCAAAGGGACAGAGAGGGGCCGAGGGAGGGGTCTTTAGTCCAAGCTGATATTTGATACATGTGGCCAAGTCATGTGTGATTAACAACTGAAGGAAGGGTCAAGCGAGCGATGCCAAAAAGTTCAATAACTTTGGCCACCAGCTGGGCTCGGTCTAAACCAAAAAACGCATCGTGTCCAAAAAATCAAGTGAGAGCGGCCTTGTCGGGTATGCACGACTAAAAGATACTCTGAGCTCTCAGAGGCATTAGAAATGTGTAATGCAGAGAAGAAATCTGTGCAGTGTTATCGATATATCACATTTGTTGACTCTAGCTTGTTTTTCTGCTTTTGACGGATGTGCAAGACTATCAGATACCCAGAGTTTCTTAACATGTGAAGTACTTCTTATTTGCGTATGCTTTGGGCGAATCTATAAATGAAATTTGTTAGCTTTAGATCTTAAAATGTTCGAAACATTCGCAAATAACTAAAGTTGATATTGATTTTTATTGATAACATGGAACTGAAAATAGTTATCGAAGACTTGAAAACTACTTGATCAACGAGTACAATTTCAAAGCTCTAGCTGTTAGAATTTTCGAGCAATAAGAGTTCAAAAACACATTTTTGACCCTAGCTATAAAACGGGAATAAAACAATCTCCAAATAGCAAATTTATGCTTTGCATTTCACCCAAAGCAGTTGAACGAATATACCCCTTACTCACATCGTGAACGAGTATCAAACGAAAGAAACTAGGTGTGTCTGCGAAAGGCAAAAGGCAGAAGGCAAAGGCCATGCCATAACTGGAATGTGGCTCACAAAGCCAACCAGATTCGATTCGAGACAATCCGTGGAGGAAGGGCGCAGCGCGTTTCCTTCCTTGTTTGGGGCTGAGTCAGACCTTGAAATGCCTGAGTGGAACGAGTCCGAACGAAGAATTGCTAACCAAGCAGCGTCTGCTCCAAGGCAAACCAGCTTCAACAGCAGCTGGAGCTGGTTTTCAGGCAACGTCCTCGAGAAAATCAAAACGTACAAAAACAAAACCTAAAAAAAAATGAAAACAAAATCGCAAAATAAATAAAACCGAACGAATGTAAAATGGTCAAGACAAAGTCGTAAAGGCGCAGTCCAAAATGAATACCAAAAAACATACAGCATAAGCAAAAGAAGTCAGCAAACATGCAATAAAAGTTGCATGACTATGAGATATCCTGGAATAATAATTTAGCAGACAAAAAAAAAGTAAATATTTGGGGAATTACAGTGCAGAGGATGGGATGAGGAGTTTGCTTCTGGAATATAACAAAAAAGATTGCTCTATCTTTAAGAATGTTTTTTTTTTCATGATTGAAAAGAATACCTGAAGCTCCATATCAAATTTGGGATATCTGACTCTTATAGTTTTTGAGTTATGCCTAAAAAACCAATTCGCAAAATTGTTATTTCGATGTATTCCATTTTTTAGGCATCTATTTATGTCCATATCGATAATTGTGTTTATCGATAATTGTATCTATCGATGACATATAGTAATAGTAATAGTACTATCGATGCTATTGCTACACCTCTAAAAGTTGTCTTTCTGGTTAGCTTATCTTATCTGCAAATCGATAACTCTGTCTATCGATAACTTAAGCTTTGTTGCCATATGTTAGCTTATTCTTACTCGATTTTCTGCTAACCATCTGCGTCCGCTCAATCGCCAATCGCAGCTCGATTTCAAGCTACACTTTCCATTTTGTAATTGAGGGGGTATGAGAAATGCTCCAACAACAACAACAACAACAAAACGGGTTCTTTTTCTTTCTCTCAGCTCTTGGCTTGAAGCAGGCGAGTGCGAAGCTGCTTTGCGTGTCAGCAGAACTTCTTGAGGATCGTAGCCCAACTGCGACTTCATCTCGAAGCATCTGCAGCATCCGATTCAGCTTGCAAGTTGCAAGTTGTAACTGCCACAGCTAACTGCTTCGGCTGCTGCTGCTTCGGCTGCTGCTGCTGCTGCTGCTGCTTCGGCTGCTGCTCATCTGTTTGTCTGTCCGTCTGTCCGCCATGTCGAAATAATAAATGCATTTGGAATTAGAGACTCTTATGCCAATTACAACAAAATGGTTTCAGGCCGCATTATCCTCAAGTTATGACAGCAACAACCAACGGTATCTGAGTATGAGTCAGTGTGTGTGTGTGTATGTGCGTGTGTGTTTGTTGTGCGTGAATTGATTTGAGCATTTCAACTCCGTTTTCCGTGTTTTGAGCCAACACGATTTGTCAAAACTCTTAGCTGGGGCGTTCTTTGATTTCCAGTTCGTTTCGTTTTGCATCTTTCTGCCCCCTAATTACGCTAAGTGCAAACTGCTTTAGGGGTCTCCACCAATAACAGCAGCAACTACTAGCAGCAAGTGCATTAGTTGTGAGGAGCCAACGTTAAATTCTGCACAAGAGGTTTTTTTTGTTCAAATGTCCCAACAGTGCATGAAAATGAAAAATTATGAAAATTCATAGATACACTTAGCGAAAAAATGAAGAAGTTTCTAAAATATTATTAATATTATCTTAAAGTTTGATTGTCAAATCTCAAAATTTGAAGATTTCAAATTCTTTATTTTAGAAATTTTGTACTCTAAGTACAACTCTAATTTATCAATTCTGTATTTCAATTTAGATAACGATTTATTATTTATTTACCTATTTTAACTGTTCAGGAATTTTTAGAAAAATTTATTTCATTTTGATTGCTATACATACAAATATTAAAATATTTTAAATCAGATTTCTTTAACTTGGAAGGTTATTCCTTTTATTTTATCGATTCCAAGCGTAGAGTCTTTTATACATCATTCTAGAATTTATATTATTTTTTTGAGTTTCAATTTCAATAATCAGTTTAACATATTTTTTGGGATTATTATATTACAATGATACATATGTATTTTTTTAAAGACATTTATTTTATATTTAAATAGTTTAATTTTATATTTTTATAATTTAAAATAAAGGATATCTGCATATTTAGCTATGATTTATTCTCTATGTGCACACACACTCACACACACTTTCTCACTCTCACACACACTGCCTGCCTCTGCGTCCCTCATCTCTTCACCTCACTCGCATCTTTCTACTCACTCTCACTCCCTCATCTCTCGCCTTTCGCCTCTCGCCACTCGCCACTTGCCCCTTGCTACTCTAACTCCACTCCAGCGGCGAATTCGAGTTCAACGTTCTTTGCACAACATTGTGTTTTGTGCTTTCCGCTTATTTTGCTCTGACTCTGCCTCTGCCTCTGCCTCGCCGCTTTCCCACTCTCCCTCTCGCTCTTTCACTCTGCTGCCCTTTCGCTTGTGCGTCGGCACACGCGCTGCACCTTTAAGTGCCTGCCTGCTCTCCTCCTGCCCCCTCCCCAGCCCTTTTTCGCCCAGTGCAGGAAACCGACTTCAACTTCAACTTCAACTGCAAAACAGAAAAAAGCAAAAAGCAGGCAGAAAAAAATTGCAGCACAGCGAACAACATCATAAAAGACAATTTTTTGTTTTTGTATTTTTTTCTTCTCTCTCTCTCATTGCCTTGTGCTTATTTATGTTGCATTGCATTTGCTTGGCCTCTCGCTCGCACTCGTCCCTCTGCGCTCTTCTCTCTCTCTCGCTGTTTGGCACCAGCTGCTGCGCTGCGTTGTCTGCGTTGGCGTCTCGTCGCTGCCCTTTGACGCCTCCCGCTTCGCTCCGCCCTTTCGCTGTTGCCGCCCCTCCCCCACCCCCTTCTGCTGCTTATATTTCCCGTTAACAATCTAGCGGGCACCTGATGCCGCGAACACGCGCATCGCGACAACTTCAAAAGGCGCAGCGAGCCATGGCTCTATCGCCTCTCTGGCATAACTATCATTAACACCTACAACTGTGATCGCATCTAAGTTTTTAGTAAATGATCTTTTTAGCTTTTAGTATTCTTAAGTTAGTTTGTGCCATGAAAGATCTTAGGTGTTTGTGAAATGTGGTTAGGTACAATGAAGTATTATGGCGATAAGATCATCGATAAATCTGTTACGATCTTTAGTTTTAAGATATACTAAAAGCAAGTTTTATTTACTGTTTAAATAGTTTTAATACCTAATCGGATGAGATCATTAGTTGATCTATCATAATCTTAAACTCTAAGGTATAATATTTTTTATAGATTTTGGATCATATTTAATTGCTATATAATCTTCTATACATTATATATGAAGTAAAATCATTTATTGTTTATTTTTCTTAAATGAATGACTATAGAACTTTACAGACCTTAAGAGATCAAGTTCATTAGGAATTTTATAGAGCTATAAATATCAGAATTATTTAAATTTACAGATTTCATAGGACTCCAAACTTAACAACCATTTAAAGCTTAAAAGGTTTCGATTTGGTAATATATTGTTCTTGAGTTTAAGTTTAATAATTGCAAAAAAAAAAACTTTTATGGACTGTTAACTTTTAGTGGTTGTTTGGTACAAAAAGAAGAGTAGCATATGAATTCTATGAAAATGAATTCGATTGGAGCTATTAATTCGATTTTAATGAGATGCCAACTTGTCAATACAAATTACGCGAGTCTATTAATAAATAATGAAGACGCATCCAAATGGAGCTCCAAGCATATTTATTTTTGGCTAGACGAGTTTCGGATCTTATACTCGTCTCGGCCATGTGGGAGGCTGATTAACATAAATTGGAAAAAAATAAAAACACATATTTTTTTAAAACTGAATTTCGATTTCAACACAAATCAAAAAAAAAAACTGCAGAGGTGTTTCCCTAGAGTAGAAGTTGAATTTTTATGCTGCCTGCATATTTGAGATTCATCTTTCCCAATCTTACGTTGGATAGAAACAAATAGAAATTTATGGGTAGTAAAGTTGTCTAAAGATTCGCTGAAATTTAGATACACTAACAAATACCTGTGGAGTAGAACTACAATCAGACAAATTTTTGCTGATCCTTACTCTAAAGCTAAATGTTTTTTTCCGATCTGCCACGCCCCTGATAGGCGTATCCAAAAAATGTTAACAGTTTATCAGACAAGTGTAAAAACAAATTTTTAAATTTTCAGAAAGATTCAGACGGGCCTTGCCGAAAACCAATATACTCTCTTTTTCACTTAATGAACGAGCATAAAAATGTTTAGATTTAAAATATTTTTTGTTTCATTTGAATGCATATATCATATAAGATCTGTGTCTACCAAATTTGATTTCTTTCGTTTTCAATTTCTAAATTTATACGACAAAATCTTTTTTATTTTCCGAATGACCCACACGATGATGAGCAACAGCTAGTTTGACATCGGTTCTCTGTGATTTATGGATCTACATATACTCGCGTGGGCGGAGTGGGCGTGGCGCTGCATAGCACAAATTGGGTCAACAACCAGTTGAAGTAGTTGAAATAAATATCCAATTGCTCAGTTTCTACGTTTTGGGTTTTTGCCCCACTTCCGGGAATTGTTGTCGCAAATCCTTCTGCGAATCGCCTGCAAAAATCAGCCCTAAAGCAGCTCTGATCTGGCTTACCGAAGATTGGATCCATCTAAACACAAGCTAGACCTATTCAATTATGAACTGTGCCTATGAATGAATTCGTTTGTCCTACGAATTCCTGGAAACTCTTTTTTCCATTCATTTGCCTTTGTTGTTCATCTCTGTTATTATTATTATTATGATCTCTCTTCTTCTTCTTGTTTGGTTTTATTTTGTTGAAATTCAATTCATAAAAAAAAACAAAGCCTCAAACGCCGCTCCAGACGCGACGACAACAAAAGACAAACAATTCCACGGAAATAGTTTCGTATGTGCCCTGTCTACCCCTCCTGGCCCCTGCTTCTTTTGCCCACAGAAAGACAACATCTAAGCAAATTTTAAATTCCAAAAATTATCAAAATAAAAAAGTGTATAGCAAAAGCTAGACGCCAGACTTTAAAGGGGTCGTTCTGTTATTAGAAGCGGGCGTTGCCATTGGCTTCCTCTGCCCCCGCCTCCCTTTGCCCCTCAGCCTTACGCCTTTGCTCAGGCTTGGAATGCGAAGCAGGCAACGGAACGGTTTACCCTACTTTTTGCTGGAGTATAGCGAAATTCTCAACATACTTGCCTTGACAAAAAAAAACAATTTTGAATTTTTCAAATAGACTAAGAGATTTCAGAAGTTTTTCAAATTTATATACATACATAGGTATGTATGTATACAAATACTTATTTATACATATGTATACTTATGTACATATATGCTGCAAGTATACAAATAATAAAGTTCCTTCAAAACGTTCTTTACTGTCTGATTACACTTAATCCTCTTGTAATGTAGAAATCCCTTTAAGGTCTTTAGCTTTTAGAAGCTTTCGGATATTTCGAAAGAGTATTAAAGCTTCTTCTACAAGTTTTTTAAAGTTTTAACACGCATGTAAGGCAAACAAATAACTTCACACAGTTTTGATAACGAGATTACTTGGTGAATTTTGGAAATGTGTTAAGCTTAGCCTCAAATATGGTTCAAGTGAATAGATTTGTATGCCTACCTGCAGCTGGGGCAGGTAGAGGCAGCTGGAGTTGCAAACGCAGCGATAAACGTAGCTGCTTTACGGCCATTTGACCAGTCACGTGTGTCGGCATTTTTAGCTCGTTTTTTTCTAGCCTTTTGCATTTGCACGCTGCATGTCGCATTCCAAAGCGAAAATGACGGCGACTGCAAACGCCGCCTACTGTCAGCCGCTTGGCTGAGCTTTTCAAGCAAAGCTCATTTGCAAATTAAACGAAACGCCGTGAAAAGCGGAGCCGATGGCGACGGCGAATTCGTTGACAACGGGCGACGGCGACGGCGATGTTAACGATGACAAGCGGCGGCGGCTTCGGCGGCGACAAAGTCACACACAAAGCTGACAACGGACGAGCAGACCATATGATAATGATGAAGATGATGACAATAATGATAATGATAATGACGTTAACTGCCTGCCTGCCTGTCCGTTGCTCATTCATCACGTCCGACCATGTCTGCGACTTGGGCCTGATCTTTATGTACGCCTAGACTCAACTACTATGTGTGTGGTCCGAGCTCTTCTTCTTGCCACTTCTTTTGCGGACGCATAAAAACGCAAACGTCGTCACATGCCCCGACGGGGCAGCAACAACAACAACGACAACAACAACAAGAACAACAAAAAAAGTGTGAATTAGAAAAGGCACTCAAGCTTAAATGGCGAGCGCTGCTATAGAGCGCATAGTCTTGTAGTCGACTGCGCAATACTCTGCTGACAGACGCATCTGTGACTCACTTGCCACGCCCACATCCCCCAGCAGGCATGACTAAGCATATTTAATACACTTGCATAGACAAAAATAGCCATATGCCAAGTTGTCAATCTCAACTAATAAGCCCTGCTTTACACTGCTAACAGGGTATAAAAGCAGACCACACACAAAGTTTATCAAGAACAACAACAGTTAAAGCTGCGCGCGGCGAATCAATTGCAGGGCCGTTTGTCATTGTCATTGCAGGCACACGGCTAGCGCAACAATGTTGCCGCAACATAGCTGCCAGCTGCTGCAGCATACATACATACATATATGTGAGTGCTGGCAACAATGTTGCGCTGCTGTTGCTACGCTTCATCAATAAAAATAGCTTTTAAAGCGCCGACGCCACAGTCGTCGCAGCAGACAAGCTGTCTGTGCCGCACACACACACACGCACACACACACATACACACATAGCTACACATGTGTAGCAGTTGGCATTTGTTGTGTGGGCCGCTGCCCCGCTGGCGTCTGCTGGCGACGAGGTCAAGATGAAGTCATGCTTGAAACATGCTGCTTAAATATGCCGTCTGCTGGCTGCTGGCAACAATTAGTTTAACTCGCCCCCGCCACGCCCTGCCCCGTCTTTGATGCGTGTCAAACACTTTTGTCAACACCCACAAATTGCCGTTGCTCCAATTATGCCAAAAAACCAAAAGGCCCATGCCAGCAAAAAGGGGCGTGGCATGTCAGTCGGCGTTGCCTTTGAAGCCGATTGAAGTTGTCAGTTGTTGCTGCTGAGCTGCCCCCCCCACTACCCGACCCCTGCACCCTGCCAGAGCGACATGTAATATAAACAAATTGCAAAAAAATAAGAGCCAAAATGAAAGGCAGGGGCCTGTGTGTGTGTTTGTGTGAGTGTGGCGTAGGGGAGGGGACACAGCCTGCACAAAGGCTAGCCGAGCGGTCAGTCAGTCAGTCAGTCAATCATTGCGTCAGTCACTCAACTTCGTTTGTGCCCCGGTCAGTGCTCATGCGAACAGGCGCCACGCCCGCCGCTCAGCCGCCCTCCTTCATAACTCCCTTTTCCTCCACTCTCTTTCTCTTTTCTCTGCTGTTGCCCGCCTTTCTCGTCATCCTTTGATTAGCCTTTTTTACGAGTATTTTGGCATGCACAAAGAGCAAATGTGTGTGTCGAGTGTGTGTGTATGTTGAGTGTTCATTGTGCTCTTGACTAGAGAGAGGAGCTAGTAATTAAATATTTCAGCATTGCTGCTAAAGAATTAGATTTACTTAAAGTTTTATAAACGATTTTTTTTAAATTATTCTTAATTATTATTCTATAATTATTTGTTGATCACAGTCAAGCCTAACGTCTGTGTCAATTTTTGGAGCTCTAGGTGTAAAATTGTAGAAGATATAGTTTTATCCGATTTGCCACGCCCCTAATGGGCGTAGATATATATTCTTTATGTTTTTTTTTAGGGGTGGTTGATACAAATATATGTTTTAAGTTTCAAGTCTCTGGCTTTAACAGCGTCAAAAATATTGAAGGATTTATGTTGAGCACTATATAGACTTTCCCGATTTGCCACGCCCCAAGTAAGCGTGGATATATAATTTTTTGATCAGTCTGAAGGGGAGGCCAAAAGTATATTACTCTTCAAATTTGGATGCTCTAGCTTTAAAACTGTAGAAGATATAGTTTTTTCCGATTTGCCACGCCCCCAAAAGGCGTAGATATATATTCTATATCTTTTTGTATTTGGGTGCAACTCAGGAGTATATATTCCAAAGTTCAAGTCTCTGACTTTAATAACGTCGAAGTTATCCCACTAAAACATTTCTTAAAACCGATCTGTCCTATGGGAGCTATAGGATATAGTCATCCGATCCGGATGATTCCGAGATATACAATGCCTGCGAAAACATTCCAGCCTATGTGCAAAATTTCAGTTCTGTAGCTCTTATAGTCTCGGAGGAGATTGCGTTGATCCAGACAGACGGACAGACGGACAGACGGACATGGCTATATCAACTCAGCTCGTCTTGCTGATCAAGAATATATATACTTTATATGGTCGGAGATGCTTCCTTCTCTGCGTTGCAAACTCCTGACCAAAATTAATATACCCTTTTTGCAAGGGTATAAAAAAGTTACTCATGCAACGATAAGTTTTGTTAAAACATTTTTTTTTGCATTGCGTGCAGCTGACAAGAGAAATTGTTTAAAAACTTTTCATCAAATCAAAATCTGACAATCAACAAATCAGCAACAAATTTTCTAAAAATGTTGACAGAGAAATGTTGCCAGAGAGAGAGAGAGAGAGAGTAAGGGAGAGGCAGAGCGGAAGAGACGGATATGCCGACAGAGTTGTTTATATAAAACAACAAAGACATTAACATGAACAGCGGCAATAACAACTGTCAGCAACATGTGCTGCCAGCAACATTTACTACCGGCAACAATTGCTGTTTGTTGTTTGCGCACTTGTTGTCTGCATTGTTGTTGCTGTTGCTGTTGTTGCTGTTCGCCATATTTGGCAGTTGAGCAATTAAAATTACATGCACTTAAGCCACGGCATCTTTTGTCGGCCTCTTAAGAACCCCAACAACAATAGCAACAATAACAACTGACAAAGAGACAGCGCACGATTTTCCATTTAATTAATTTATTGTTTTGGCTGAAATATAATTGCCAGCGGCACGATGTTGATGAAAATGCATCAACTTGTTGTTAGCAGCAATTGTTGTTGTTGCATGCAAAGTGGCAGCAGCAGCCCACACAGCAGCCGCAACAGCAACAACTGCAACAACAGCGACGCGTGGGTCACACCCACGGCAGACAAAACGTCAACGGATTAAGCGATAATTAGCTGTTGTTTTACATGCACACAGAATCAGCCCAACCCCACACACACAACCCACCTCCCCCTTCCATTCGTTCCCCCCTCCCTTGCTACTTACAAAATTTGTTACCAATTGTTTGCGACCTTCGTCAACGTTCAGCAACATGTAAAAGGGCAACTTTTTGCTTACCTGCAACGAGAGCGAAAGAGAAAGAGATACGAAAATTATAGTTTAATCGGTTTAATTATATATTTATATATATGTATTTTTATACCCTGAACCCATCAGGGTATAATGGTTTTGCAAAAAGTATGTAACAGGCAGAAGGAGGCGTGGCAGACCCCACAAAGTATATATATTCTTGATCAGGGTGACGAGCTGAGTCGATTTAGCCCTGTCCGTCTGTCTGTCCGTCCGTCCGTCCGTCTGTCCGTCTGTCCGTCTGTCCGTCTGTCCGTATGTATGAACGCGTCGATCTCAGAACCTATAAGAGCTAGAGACTTAAAATTTTGCATGATGGTCTGTGTATACAGCGAAAATATCGAGTTTGTTTTAGATATTCGATAAATTTTTCCGTTTCAATGTTATCGATTTAAAACGTTATCAAGATTCAGTTTTTTGACCATATCTTTTACATATTTTTAGCTACAGCTACCAAATTTTGTTTTTAGCTTTCTATAAATAAAATACATTTTCTATTTTTTCATATTTTGGATACCGGCTCCACATTTCACAAAAAAAATTTATTAAAAAAAAAATTATCAAAGCCACAATTTAATTTTTTCCAATTTTTTAGTGAAAACCGTATTTTAAATAAATTAATAGCATTCAATGCAGAAACTTGCATTCAAATCCCTTAAGTAATACAGAAGTTATTAAAGGAAACATTGTATAAGCACGAGGCAGCAGCCTGTACATGTGCACACATACATACATTCAAATCAACTACGCAGTAATCGGCGAGCGTGCCGCTGTGTGCATGTGTATATGTGTGCACGTGTCTGTGTGCCTGTGTGTATGTGTGCATGTGTATATGCGCGCAGAGGTAATATGTATAGATAAAAGATGTAAGCTAGGTTGTTTAAAACATCAGCTCGGACTTGGTTCAGGGGATCTCGTAGTCGGGCAGACCCGACTAGAGCTTTCTTACTTGTTATATGTGTAAGTGTGTATTAGTCAGCTGTGCAATTGCAAAATAAACATGCAAATGGCCAAAAACAAACGGAAAGAGCAACTCGAATTAATTAGCTGTTTTAATCGCGCAGAAAACGCGCAAAAAACGTGCAAAAAACGCTCGTGTTTGCTTTAGTATGTGAACAGCTAGTAGATATCTTTTTATAGTGTATATGTATGTGTAATGAATGTTGAATAGCTTAAAACAATAAGTAAACACTTTAACTTTTAAATTTTATGCTCATTTTATGAATTATCTCATTCTTGAATGTAAAATATATCAATTCAAACTATCATAACTTTGCCAAAACTCAGCCGATTTATGTCTTTAAGAATATTCTCTAAATGGTTATGTCTTTTAAATTGTTTTTCTGTTATTTCTTGCAAATTCGAATCTTATATAGCTAAGTGCAATAAATTCAATGTATAGCTCTTTAAGTTTTCCAGTTCTGCATGAAAAATAAAGGGTCCAATTCGATTTCTTCTTAATATTAATGGATAATATGATAATAAATATGATCGTATGAAGCCGATTGCTTTTGCCAGTTACATACTTCTTTATAAAAACATAACACCCTATAGGGTATATATACCTATTTCAAAAGATGTCAGAACTTTCAAGTTTCAAGGCGTATATATTCTAAGTACAACTGAAATCTGTCAACTGAATGAATTTGGTTCTTAGCAAGGAAAACCCATGTTGTTAGAAGAGAAGGGCTGTGGGTGAGAGACCTCTCTCCTCCTCTCCCCACTCCACCAACTCAAAGCACACGCCTCGAAAACAATCAGAACCAATTAACTGCAAAAAACTGAACAATTGAGAAGAAGAAGAAGGCGGGGTTGATTAAAAGAATAAAGAAACAAAACACGTAAAAACTTTGCGAAATCGGGTGCAATCGACTGTATAATACTTGTTTATTTGATTTACAATACATATTTATACATATAAATAATATGGTATATTTGTTGAACAGGTCAAACTTGCCAACTTCTAGCTCTATAAGCGATATAGATATAGGTTTCTTGGTGCTATAACTTCTGATTAATCTATAACCGATATTCATATAGGTATCTTTGATCTATATTTATTTATTTATTTTAGAGCTAACCTATAATTTGAAAT
Organism: Drosophila gaucha; assembly: GCA_035045545.1. Lineage (NCBI taxonomy): Eukaryota > Metazoa > Arthropoda > Insecta > Diptera > Drosophilidae > Drosophila > Drosophila gaucha. The sequence continues at coordinate 716,446 of JAWNOY010000252.1, forward strand.
TATATGCTAGCGTGTGTTTTTTTTTGGCTATGGCAGCGTAGGCCTTCAGCTCGTGCAATTCTAGGGCTAATTATATACATATTTACAGAGTTTCTTAAATTTAGTTTTTTGAGAGTTTTTGTGTGTTGTTTTATTTTTATTATATGTTATAATATAGATTGGTGTTTTTGAGGTATTGTAGGATTTTTAATATGTTTGGAGGTGTGGGGTTTGAGAGGTATTGTAGTGTGTTGGAGTTTTGAAATATTGCATGTCTTTGTGTTTTTTGGGAGCTGCAGGTGGCAAGTAAGTGTTCTATTGAGATGTTTTGGTTGCAGTGTGGGCATGTCTTAGGGGTGTGGTCAATGTAAGATTTGTGGTATATGTGATTAATGTATAGATAAGTCAAAGAGTTACTAACTTTTGGGCCTGTGGCTCTAAAACTGTAGAAGAAAAAGTTTCATCCGATTTCTCTGCAATTCTTACATTTCATCAAAGTAAATATACTCTGTTTATCACTACGTGGACGAGTATTAAAAAATTGCATTTGTCTTTTGAGCCGCGAACTTTGTGTGTGGCTGTCGGACTGTTTGGCTATTTGGCTGTGGCTCGATACGAAGCTAATTGCCAATCGAGCAAAACAGTTCGCAGACAGTTTGACGACCAGAGAGCAGGCAGTTGGCTCATTGCTCATTGGCTATATGCAGAGCCAGAACCAGGCGCTGACCTCGACATAACCCAGTTAAAGGCAGTAAAGCAGGAGGAGAGAAAGAGAGGGGAGGCGCAGAGAAGTGGAGAAGGCGCAACTCACATGCGAGTCCAATGCCAATAGCGAAGACTTATCTGCAGTCTCTCGACTCTAGTCTCTAGACTCGAGTTCTCTTTTTTGTTCGACTTGACTTTGAGTTTGGATTTCCTGCAGTCGGCTTCGACGTCGCGTGGGCGTCTTGTCTTGGCTTTTTTTTTGGGCTTGGTTGCAGTTGCTGTCGTGCACTCTAACTGTTTCTGTTGCTCGTGCCAAAAGCAAAAAAGGCAATAGTGTTTAAACAAAGATGCAGGACTAAAAGTTACCCTTTAGTTTTATCTGTATATACTGGAGACCAGAAATCGAAGTATATATAGTAGATATAACATTAGTAGAGCTAATTCATGAATTTCTGACAAAATAAACAAGACGTAAGATGAGTTTTTTGATAGATCTATAGAAATAGATGAATATGCTTTATACTAACGTTTAGATCTAGATATTACATATTTCGGTGCTCTCATGAAGGCTTGTTTTAAATTCATGAGAATTGCATAGAAGAGTGATTGTATACAAGAAATTTGTTCCTTTTTATTTAAATGTGAATATATGCGAAGAGTGAAGTAAAATAAATCTGTGTTTGTCATCCGATAAACATTTGATGTACGTTTATCAGATTACTTTACTTTACTTTTCTCTCAATCTAGTTGTATAATAGATATACATACATATATTTATCGATTGTGGAGTAGTAATCAAATCGTTTTCAATTAGAATCTCTATTGAAAAGACTCAACTCTTAGAAAGAACAAAGTATAAATAGCTTCATTATTCTACCAATACTTTTTCTCCTGTGTTAGAGTTACACAACTCTCATAAATACCCTGTATGCAAGATTTTTCATTAAGTACAGGGTATTTAAAAAAATGCTTCAACAACTCGTAGACAATTATAATTTGACGTTTTGATTTGGCCGCGCACATGTGGCCAGTCGCATTTCGGCTTTGGCTTTGGCTTTGGCTATGGATTTCGATTCGGATTTGGATTTGGATTTGGACTTAGCTTGTGGTTGCAACTTGTTGTTGTTGTTGCAAGTTGCTGTTGCTTGCTGGCAATTCATGTCATTGACAGCTGAGACTCAGGCATGTTGCCTAAGCCGTCGTAACAGAGTGTTTAACCATTTGTTTGCCTTTTCCACATTGCTTCAAGGTTTGCAACAACAACAAAAACAACAACAATTGCAGCTCAAATGTGGGCGAAAGGATATATATAAATATAAACTATATGTATGTGTAAGGCAAAAAGAAAGGCAAGTTCTTATAGAGATAAAGTTAGAGATAAATAGCTGGCCATTGAAAAATAATATTATTAGGCTTAAGAAAGCTTAAGAATTATTTCATATACAAATAATTTATTAAAATATACAAAAATAATAGTTTAATAAAAAAAGTTTTATTTGAAAAAAAAAGCAAGGGAGAGAGGGGTATATTTGTCCCGAAATACTCGAACAAAATGTATTTGATTAACTGACTCAAATTTAAATGTAGAATCATGTAGAAAGACGATAAAACATGAAGAAAATGTTTCGGATCAGCCAAATCAGTATATTTTTGACAAACTCATGAAGTTATAAAATTTGAAATGCGGGCCTTAAGACTCTCATAGATAAAAATTGTTTTCTCTGATTATATTACTATTATATTTTTGAAAAATGTATAGAAGTCAACATTATAATACAAGAATATCCCCTTTTTGGGTATAAAGGTAGGGTATAAAAATGTGTTTGGCAAAAATGATAAAAGACTTTTGAATGAACGCTGGAGCCAAGTGGCAAATGCTTGTGCATAATTAGTTGTCTTCAAGCTAATGCCAAAATTTAATAATAGCAATGCAGAGCTGCAGGCGTAGTCATCATCATCATTGTCATCATCATTATCATTATTATTGGCCCTAGTCCAAATTGGCAACTGCCAGAGGGGAATTTTTTGTCGCTGTCGCGTTGACAGTTGCAAATGTTGCAAGAGATTTCAAATGTGCCACAACTCAAAGAAAAGAAGAAGAAGAGAATAGGCCTAAATACACTTTGCTACACACTCAATACACACACACACACACATACACACTATAAACACACTCAATCCCTCTGTAACTTTCTCTGCATTAGATTTTTTGTTTAAACTTCCGCATTTTGGGGGCGCAGAAGCTGTTGCAGAAGAAGAAGACGAAGAGGTAGAAGTAGAAGTAGAAGAAAAGATGTAGTAGTAGAAGAAGAAGAAGAAGCAGTCAAAGCCGTTGCCATTTATGTTGCCTGCTTGGCTGGCCACAAGATTTTTGCAAATGATATAATTCAAGCCAATATTTACATATGTTTTGCAAAGTACACACATACAAATACACTCAGAGAAAATGTAACACTTTCTTAAACTTAGAAAACTTTCAACTGTTAATAATCTCTGAGAAAGTATCTGAATTTTAATGTAAACTAAAGAATAACTATCTAGGACTTAAATGTCTTCAATCTAGATCAAAATGCTCAAACTCAGCTATTACTCAATATATGTATATATGATCTATGAAAAAAAACTTAGAACTTAAGTTCTTAGCTTAAGAATATGTAAAGCTATTAAAATACACAAAAGAATTCATCTTACTTTACAAATGTAACTCAAGCTGTTCTTTTCTAGTTTGTATTACAAATTTGTTGAATATTGTTTAGTAAGCTTTTCTCTGAGTGTATGCGCATATAGAAAGTTGAACAACGACAAAATGTTCTAATGTTCTGTGCTACAATTCCGCAAAAGCAGACTAGAGAAAAGGGGCCAGGAGGGGCAGCTATCAAAAGTGGTGTAGGGGCAGGGCAGGGGCAGGGGCAAGTGGCAAACTGCAGCAAGTCGTGTTGCAAGTGGAAAAACCCATTCCAAGAAATGAAAAATTACGCTGGGGAGTTAATTTTTGCTCGAAATTAGCTGCCAGCTATGGCCCCAGCTCCAGATGCAGATCAGCAAATGGAGAGTTGAATGGGAAATGTGAAATGTGAATGTGAATGTGAATGTGGATGTGGATGACGCGTACAAATGTGCGATTTAAATGAGGAACAAGCTGAAAGAAAGAAGCAGCTGAAGAAGTTAGAAGAAGTCCATATATATTCCCGATGCTGTTGGCAATTAGACAACTGCAATTGCAATTGCAATTGCAATTTCAGCTACTGCCGTCTAACATCTTTAGTGGCTGCCCCCACTTGCCACGCCCACTGTGGTCACTCCCACCTGCTGTGCACTGTGCTCTAAACACAATATGTCGGTCAACATCAAAAGGCGAATGCCAAATGCCGTCTCGCCTTTGTCTTGACCACATTCAAATGCTGCGCTCAAAGACTTATTAATAATTATGACAACGCAGCGAACTATGCTAAGCATACCCTGTAAATAATTGAGTTGGTTGTATGAGCGGAACTAGATTTTCAATCTTTTATTTCATTTTAAAGACTGTGGAATAGGATTTTCCTTAAATATTTCTTGTTTTATGCTTTACAAAAAAACGTGATGTGGAAAAGCTTCAACATTTCTAAGAATAACATCATGATTTTCGCTATTTATTTGTGATTTTCTATTTCTTAATTTTTAAAGTCATTCACAGCTAGTTGTTCTCTATTATAGGTATTTGATATAGTATTCTTAGTACCACACTTTCTTTTATATAATTTTTTCTCGATTTCTTTTCAAATTTCTGAGTATCTAGTACAGTTGATTAGTTTTCCAGGGTATTCTCGTCCTTTCTAACTAGCCTATATATGTCCAATTTCTAGCTGAAAGCTTTGACAGGGTATATTATGCTCTATCATACTCAATGTACCTCGAGTCTTTCTCTCTCTGTCTTCATCTCAAGCACTACTTACTAGTTTTTTTTTTAAAGAACTTTGCCTATTGCCAAAGCGTAGTTTAGTTGATATTTTTACAGGGTATCTGCTTTACAAAGATCGTAAATATATTTACAATATATTTTCTCTATAACTTTAAGTTTCTCTCTCAAGCATGCAAACTTAACATTTCTTGCTACCTTACATATCCCCAAATCGCAAGGTATTACAGGGTATTCTCTACTCTATCATGCTCAGTATTTCTATTATCTGTTTCTCTCTCTCCATCTGTCTTTTCCAGCAACTTTGCATATGCCCAAAGCCTAGCTTAGCTAGTTCAGCTGTTACAGGGTATCTGCTGCTCTATCAAACTCTTTTGGCAGCCAGCCAGTTAGCTAGTTAGCTTGTTATATATAGGTATATATAGATATTTGTTGCCTTATGCCGAGGAATGTCAAAAGCAGCAGCCACGTTGGCGACGTGTTCAACTGCTGACTGCTGCCCACGATCATGCAGGATGATGACAGTGGTTCACAATGGCTTGGCAGTGGCTCACAGTGGTTGGGCAGTGGTTAGCTGTGGGGCTGGTGTTGGGCCAGCTTTTCGTGTCGTTCAAGTTGTGTCACACGACAACAGCTGCTGAGTTCGTTGTTGTTGTTGTTGTTGTTGTTGTTGTGGCAGTGGTTGTTGTTGTTGTCGTCTTGACCGCTTTTGATCGTGACCACCATTGTGGTTGCCGGCTCGTAAACACGCCAACTTTGAGCCCAACTTGCGGCCAAGTTTATGCGATGGCGAATTTATAAAGTTTTCAGCGCATATTTACGATCATTTGGCTGGCCCGCACCCAACCACTGTGCACCACTGCAGCACCACCTCACTTGGAGTCGCCCCCGCTTTTCTTATCGATCTTTAGAGATCTTTTTGCAGATCTAACGTTTGAGTTGGGTCGCTCAACCGTAACGATCAGCGCGGACAGCCGCTCAAAGCGCAGCCAAGCGCTTTGCGCTCCTCTTGACCCACCAACAGCACCACCACCGCCCCCTAACTGAGCAGCTGTCAAAAGAGTTGCATTTGCTTAACTGATTAAAGATCGCTGTAATTAACATGAAACACTTTGGAACTACTCGACTAAGTAGAGATAAGAAACACAATAACAAGCTTATGAAAAGGTTTCAGATACATTTTAGGGTCTCTTTTAATAAGACTCTTGGTATATAGATTATAATGCACTAACTTTTGAATGTGCTTAGAGCAGTGGAACCAATTTAAAAGGAAATTGCGAAATTTTAAAGAATTTTGAAATATAAAGAAGAGTTAGTCATGTAAATGTATTATTTTAAGAGGTTTTTGAAAAAATTCTTTTATCTAAGAATAAGATTCTCTACTTAAGAATCTCTCTAGTAATAGTATAAGAGATAGAAAGAGAGACAAAAATCAGGGATTTATATCTTCAACAAATGAAACATTTAAAGATCTGCATTTCAATAACTATAGTATTATTTGAGCTTAAGATTTCCTTTTTTCAATTCATTGTGTTTTTCATAAAATATACATATATACAAATATATGTAAGTCAATATATTTTAAAGACCTTTCCATACATTATTTATTAAAGAAAGTTCAGGAAATAACCTCTCTTGGTATATCTTTATCTTTTTTTTATATTTATCATAAATACATGTAGCTTTATATTATATTTAAAAGATTTTCCGAATACCATATACGTATATCCAAGATGTTCTACGATGTGAAAAAGACTTTTCAAGATATTATAAATTAATTGAAAGGATAAAGTGTTTTTCTTTCTCCATATTATAACATAAATATATTTTATTTATTAAGTATCGAAACATTTTTTACTTTTTTCATATATCTTTTCTAGGCTTATGATATAATCGTTCTATAATCCTTTTCACAAGATATATCTTAACTCAAGACCTGCCTCAAAGATGATAGTTGCCTCTGCAGACATTCAAAGACATTTACCGTAAATTCCTTAGGACATGGATTGGGCATTACGACTAAACCACTCCCAATGTCCATTCATGTTGCAGCTTGTCAGCACTTGGAAACAGGGGGCGGGACGTGGGCGTGGGCGTGGGCATGGGCGTTGTTCACCTTGTTAAGCGGCTTAAAGCCGAGCCCAACAATAACAATTGGCTTAGAACAAAGTCGGGGTGAAGCGGTCATAAATAGCTAATTAAAATGCAGTCAGCAGTTGCAGTTGCTGTCGATGGGCGTGGGCGTGGCAATCGATGGCAATTGAACAAGTTAATTAATGCGATTTATCAATGTGGAATATATCAGCAATGGCCACTTGCCACTTGCCACTTTGCCACTTTGCCACTCTGCCACTCTGCCACTTTGCCACGTTGCCGCAGGCCGTGCGGAAATGCTAATTAAAGTAAAGTAGTCAAGCAGTTGCAGCTTGCAACTTGTGGCGTCTGTCTGGCTGTAAGGCGTGCCGCAGCTCACCTGCCGCACACCACATAGACTCATCATTAGCCTGCCTCAATGCCAAAAGTGGGCGGGGTCCGGGCCAGGCCGGGCTAAGCGCCCAGCGGCCAAAAAGCGCTGCAAGAAATTTAATGAACGTGCAACGTGAACTTCAACTGCGCCAGCTAGCTTTTGCCTGCTGCTCTAGGCCACAAAAATTGTGTGTGGCGCCTGTCTGCGTGGCGCCACAGCAGCAAAGCAGCAAAAAGGGGGAGGCAGGGGCTGCAGCTAGCCAGAGAGGGGGACGCCAAAGCTCAGAGCGGAAATCGGCTGTCAATGGGCCAAGTCAAAGGAATTGTCGCTGGCAAAACAGGAAGCAGATGCGCGCTCTAACTGTCTCCTTCCCAACCTCTCCCTCTCTCTCTGTCTCTCTCTCACTCTCGCTCCTTTTCTAACTGCTTGTTTCGCGAGCTGTTTACATTTTAATTGGCTGCCACACTTGCCGTGTGAAAAAAGCCAATTGCTAAAGTCCAACTAATTAAAATAATTGAGTTTTCGGTTGCGTTTGGAGGCTGCCAATCAGTAGGCAGTAGCCTGAGCACCTGAAGATGCCGCGTGGTAGCTGCCACAAGTGGCAAGCTAAGCGCTGCTAAATGCCTCGCTGCTTGGCTACACTTTGCTTGGCTGGACATTGTTATCATTATGCCAGATTATTATCAGCGACGAGCTCGCGACTCGCGACTCTCGACTCTCGACTTGGGTGCCTTGGCATAATTAGTTTTTATTGCCACGTCCAGCAAATAAGGCAAGAAGATAGAACTAGAGCATTAGAAGCACAAGCAATCGCAGCTTGAATACCCTTCAAATATTTTTAAAAATGTTTTCCGCTCATTTTTCACATTTCCTGGTAGAAATTCAAAAATTGAATACTTCTATATACTTATATCGCAAAAGTCAAATAACTTAGTTACTATATCTCTTAAAGTTTGTATATTGATTTTATCGTCAGTCATTCAATCTGCCAGTCGATCAATCAGCATATGATATATATAAATATAATTTATTGCATTTAAACTGCAGCAAAAGGGGTACCTAGCTAAATCTGGCTGTTTAGCTTATATGTGGCTCTTCAATGAGTCTATTAATAAATCAAACAATTTAATGTGTATTAATATTATTATCAAAAAAGTTATCAACAGTCACAAAATCCACTTAGCTAGCTCTGACTATTAATGTGATATAACTGCTCTTCAATCAGCCAATCAATCAAATTATTATATGTTAATATAATTTAAAGGATAGACATCAAATAAATCCTAAAGTCAACCTAGTTATCTCTGATTGTTGATATGAAATAACTTTTTTTCAATCAATGAATCAATCAGTCTAATATTTGTATATCAATATGAATCATTCAGATCACAAGAGCTAATAAATGTCATACAAATCTTGCTGTCTATCCCTAACAATTTATGTGCTTCATTTTGGAACAATTAATCAGTCAATCAATCAAGTATACAGATATATAATCGTATCATTTAAAGCATAGTTATCATAAAAGCAAAGTAAAATTGAAAGATGTATTTTACTAGGTCTGACTGTTTGGTCTACATGTTGCTCTTCAATCTGTCAATCAATCAATCAATCTGTTGCTAAATCTGGCAGATTTCAAGTGAAACTCTTAGTTAGGGTATTCTTTTTTATAAGTCGCGCGCGTTGCACAAATTAGCCCTTGCAGGCAACAAGGAGGAGCTGATGTTGCAACAACAGCTTTGCCACAGTTAGTTGTAGTTGCTGTTGCTGCTATTGCTGCTGTTGCTGTTGCTGCTATTGCTGCTGTTGCTGTTGCTAATCCGCGCGAAAGCACCTTGCAGAACAAGGAAGTAAAATGGACAGTCCAATTCGCTTTGCTCCTGCTGCCCATTTAATACTTGGCAATTTAATATGAAATTGTTGGCCAACTTTGGCTGCCGCAGCAACTGTTGCTGCCACTAAGGTAACTGCAACTGCAACTGCTGCTGCTGGGTGCTGATAGCCTTGTCTAAGTGCTGGCATCAGTGGGCCAGGCCAGGCAAGGCTAGGCTGACTCTGCTGTCGATGATGTTGTTGACGTTGCAACTGCAACTGCAACAGTTGCTGCCGTCGCTACTGCTGCTGTTGCTGCTGCTTACTTTAGCTTCTAGATAATTTCAATCATTAATTTTGATTATGAACAAGCGTGGAGAGCCGCATGCCAGGCTAGAGGGGAGGCAGCCAGTCGGCTCAGGTTCATGCCACGCACAAGCTTTGTGGGTTGGCGGTGTCTATGACTGCTGTTGCACAGTGGTTAAAGATTTAATACATATTTTATAATGAGCTTTGAAGGTAAAATTTACAGATTGAACTGAAAGTTTCAAGTTCAAGCAATTAAAGTTATAAACAGTTGACAAGTTCAATGAGCTTTCAGAGGAAGCTTTAATTGAATCAAATGGCTTAAATTCGGAACATCAATAAACTGTATTGAGCTTTTAGTGAAAGCTTTTCTCTAACGCACTTTATAGTTTGTAGGTCTCAAGCTTTTTAAATTTTTGGGATATAAATTCTATGTTAGACTATAAAATATATAGATAGATCAAGCTTTTTAGATTTTTTTGACATTAATGCTATATTAGACTCTAAAATGAGTTTTTATTTTTCATATATATGGTTAAGCATAAGTTTACATATATATATATATATATATATATATATATATATATATATATGTAAACTTATGCTTAACCATATATATGAAAAATAAAATAAATAATATATATATATATATATATATATATATATATATATATATATATATATATATATATATATATATATATATATATATATAACAATAACGAACTTAATTGAGCTTTTAGTTAAGCTTTTGTCTAAAGCCCTTTTTATGTCTTGTAATTCTCAAGCAGTTAAAGCTTTTTAGATTAGTTGATAATTTTTTAATAGACTAAGTTATCAGAGAAATATAAATAAATATATATAATATATATAAATAGATTCCACTTTACCTACAGCTTATCTAGGCCAGCCTAAAATTTTCATTCCATTCATGCACAAATTCATCTTTCTGCAACCCAGCCCATTCTTAACTCACATATTAATATCTTTTTTATGTGTCAGCCATTAGATTGATAACATTTATTAATTTTCTCATTTCGCTGCTTGCCTCTTGGGCCGCAAATCGATTTTCATTATGATTTCGTTTTATTTATTTTTGTACTTTTTTTTTTTGGTATCCAATCTAATCATAGATTGCTGTAAACAGCCCACTGTGCAGCAGCGGGCAGCAAGCAGGCTGTCGACTGAAGGCAATAGACGATATCGATGGCAACTGGGCAGCTCGCCTGCTGCTGCTGCTGCTGCTGCTGCTCCTCGTTTGCAATGTGAACGACATGTTCTAGAGGAGGAGGGTGGAGGTAGGCAGATCGAGGGGGCGGGGCAGCGGCAGTAGCCACTTGGTTAGAGATGCTGATAAGTTGCAGCCGGTTTAGCGGGCCACAGCGAAAAACAGGTGCCTTAGCGCGCTCTCTCTCTCTCTCTCTCTTCTGTCTATATATATATGCTCTATCTTTCTCTAACCCCTCTCTTCTGCTTCGATTGTCTACGATATATTTATGCTGCTGCTGTTACTCCTCTCTCCTTCCCTTTTGCTCTCTACGGCTTCGTCTGCTCGTGATACGTATTTATTGCCTTGGCAATGGCACGTTGCAAATTTTTTGATAGACAACAACTGCGACACGCACTGACAACATGTCTCCCTCTCCCTCTGTCTCTCCCTCTCTGTTTGGCTATCTCTTTCTGTATCAAAGGTCGCTCTGTGTGGGGCTTATCTATGCGCCGCGGGAGTCGCGCACTTGCCATTCGCTTGATTGTTTTTGTTTACAAGCGGACCACGCAATTTGCTTAGCTTTTGTCTGATAAGGCGGCACACTATTAGCAACCCCTCCCACCCGTACTCCTCCCCCTACCCCAGCCTCTTCTGACAACCTTTGCCGCCTTATCACAAACAAAAAACGAAACACAAAATTTATTGATTAGCCAACGTGCTTTGCTTCCTCTTCTACTACAGCAACAGTTGATTTGCCATGGTGAAATCAAGTGGAGGCAACAACAACAACAACAACAAGGCACATTGTTATCTTGGTCTCGGTCTTGACCATGTTCTTGGCCAAGTCTTTCAAGTAGCGGTTTTTTTTTGTGGAACGCGCCTCCGGCTTTGTGGCCTAGCCAACCATTTGGTTAGATTTTTGTCTGCTTTATTATAGAAATTTGTCGTAATTCACGGCAACCACTTAAGATAAATCGTTAAAGGCGAAGCGGTACGCTGTGGGCGTGGCCAGTGGCATCGCAGCTCAAAACTGGGCAAGGCTACTTCAGTAGCCGCTAAGCGAATTGATCGAAGCATAGAAGAAGTGAGAGAGAGAAGGGGAAACAGACATGTGGAGGCTGAGGTTAGTCAGCTGATATACCAAATGAAAAGATGACAATTCCCTACAAGACTCTTCCTACAGCCCCTCCCTGACTATTCTGCCTAACTCCTTGCCTCAAGTCAAGCCATCGCTGAGTGGCACATAATGAATTTGCGTTTGGGGTATTCGCGCCAAGCCGCTGTTAGAAATTAAAAGCAGAAAAGGATTCACACACCCACACAAAGACACACGCACACGTAGATACAGTGTGACAGGACAGAGGACAAAGGACAAGTCAGAATCCCAGGAGTCGGCACTGCAGTAAAAGCAATGCTGATTACCCAAAGGTAATTTGTGGCAGAAACGGCTTTTGCCAAAGCCAACAATCAGCATGATGCTGTAAGTCCCTTTCAAAGATATCCGACGCTGGAATACCCCTATCTTTTAATAATTTCTAGAACAACTACTAAGAGATGATTGTCCTAAAATTAATAAACCCAATACAGCCCGGTTTTATTTAACGTATTTCGATAGCACATATCGATATTTTTAGCGCCTATCGATAACACTTGTAACGATAAATTAGTCAAGTATAAATGTACAGTAAAACACGCTTAACTAGCCCAACTACAATTGAACCTTAGTCAAGTCATGCTCCATATGTCTGCTCTATTGTCTTCGTAAAGCCTATATTGTATCTAGTATTTGGGAACAGGGTATACGACCAAAGGACCGAATGACGACCACCACGATGACGATGACGACGAGAAATGGCAGCAGACAAATAAAAATTCCACTCAAGTAGATGAAAATAGAACGGAAGTGGGTGGCACTGGGGCGGCATCCAAATGGTGGGCCCAAGAGAGAAAGGGGAGGGTAATAAAAGGGGGTCTCTAGTTCTCAGCAGAGCCGGGCTGAAGAGATGGTGGAGAAGGAAGCGAAAGCTGTGAAATGGGAACACGAGCATGAAAATGTAAAGTTGCCAGGCGGAATAATGCGAGCACAAAGAGAGGACTGAAGTGGGGAGCGGCAGGCGTCAACAGAGACAAAAAATAAAGTGGAGGAAGCAGAAGAAGAGGAAGAAGAGTAAAGAAAAGCAGAACAAACTGCAAAAGTAGCAGAGGCAAATAAAGCGGCCATATAGACAGACAGACAGACAACAGACAACAGACAAACCGAACAGCTAACAGTTAGAAGTGGAAGAGAGAGAGAGAGAGAGAGAGAGAGAGAGAGAGTGGGAGAGGCAAAGGAAATAGGCAAGCTACCAAGAAGAAGAAGAAGTAAAAGACGACGGCAGACATTGACGCAGACATGGATATATTGCCAGCGACCAAAAAAAAATAGAAGACTGACTGACTGACAGAGACAGTGTGTGAGAGAGAGATAGGGAAGAGACGAGGCGAGACACTGCGAGTGGGGTTGAGCGAAAGCGGAGAGGAGGCAAAGCACATTTGGCATTGCAAGTCAGCTTCTTTTCCAAGAATTTTCCCCGAGCGCCGCTTATAAAACCATGGAAAATACCAATGAATTGTCCGTGTGTGGGCGAGAGAGAGAGAGAAAGAAAAGCATGAAAATTTGAAAAGAGCCGAAGCCGCATGAAAAACTTTTTTGCGCTTTTCGGTTTCAAGTTGCATAGAAAAGACTTTATCGAGGGGGAATTTGAACCAACTTTTTTCTGTGGGGTGGGGGAAGGGAAGACGCCAAAAAACTTAAATAGAGCAAAAAGCATTAAAAGGAAATTGTGGCACCCGAGGAGTCTTTCCTGGTCTATTGTTGAAGACATTCTAGTTGTTGTTGTGACATTGCCATGAAAAGCAATTAGAACCGACGATTGTCCAGAGTTCTTCTTGAGCATGTATGCATATATGTTCATGTATGTAGAGTTTTATTTTGGTTGCAGGGTGATTGCTCATCCGAACTCTTTGTAAGCGCCGTTAGAGTTGGTAAAAACCAAAGTTTTCTAATTAATATCATTTCCGTTTTAAGTTAAAGTTCAGCTGAGCTGTGCTGCCACAGAATGGTTGTTGTTGTGGGGAAAGTTTAAATTGTGTTTGCCTATCGATACTATCGAATGTTGACAAATTTCATAGAAGTTCGTCTGTTATCTAAATTAGAAAGAATTATGTTAGACCCAATAAAATTGTTTCCAAAAATATAAAAACTATTGAATTTTCAAATAATATCGATGGGGTTTTAGAGAGAAAATTGTGTTTGCCTATCGAAACTATCGAATGTTGACAAATTTTATAGAAGTTCGTCTGTTATCTAAATTAGAAAGAATTATGTTAGACCCAATAAAATTGTTTCCAAAAATATAAAAACTATTGAATTTTCAAATAATATCGATGGGGTTTTAGAGAGAGAAAAGACATTAAAGACTAAAAGAAGATGTTAAAGACTTAGGAGAGAGAGAGAGACAGAGAGAGAAATTGATATAATAAAAACTGGTGTCTCAAACTTTATCCTTGACTTGGAATATAATCGATAATTGCATATGTTTTACTGTTTTTGTAATAATCGATAATAATCGTTTTTTAACAATACTAATTTAATAGATAGTTTCTTAACATTATAATGCCTCATATATATATATATATATATATATCGATTGCTTGTGGTACAGATAAGAACGAATCACAACTGTTTCATATAGTTATCGATAGTTTTATATTATCCAAGTAACTGAAACATCCCATAACCATATATATCGATAACTATTTTCCATATCTATATGAAAAACGATTCAAGCATTAGTTGGGTAATCCAATTCTCCGCTTTCACCTGGCTTTTGTCGTGCTCAGTCAAATATCCCATCCATAAATTAAGGAATAAAATAGTCTTTAAACTGAATTCGCCCTTTTAAAGTTGACTTTATGAGGCAACTAAAGGATAAGTCCACCCACACCAACCCCCTCCCACTCGCACTCACTTGTTAAGTTGGCAGACCAACTTTTGCGCAGCGAATTGTTGTCCTGTGGCATTACTGCAACCCATTTTGCCTGCTAGCAATCGCAGTTGCAGTTGCAGTTGCTGTTGCTGTTGTTGTTGCTGTTGCTGTTGCTGTAAACTGAGAGCCCAACGAGCTGTGCAAAACGCAAAGCAATGCGAGTGGATGATGATGATGAAGAAGAAGAAGAAGAAGCTGTAGGGCGCAGTCTATTTGGCGAAAATTACTTTCATTGCACGGCATTTTCAAGAGGGTGTGCAGGCGAGTGTGTAGGTGAGTGTGTGTGTGTGTATGTGTGTGGGAGGATGAATGCAGGAGCTGCTGCTGCTGCTGCTGCAGCATGGCTGGCAAACCAAAGAGTCCTTGAGCGTCTGATTTTGTGTATAGACGCGCGGACGCTATTTGTTTTTGATGAGATCTGTGTGTGTGTATGTGTGTGTGTGGGCGTGGCAGCTGCACACACAAACAAAATAAATTAAGCAAAAAAAAGAAAAGGTAACAAGATGGGGCTGCTACAATGCAAGAAAAAGCAAGTAAAAACATTACAGTCGAGCGTAACCGACAGCAAAATACTCGTTCCCGGTGAAAAGACAGCTGAATTTAATCAAATATTATCAGAAGAAGGGATTAACGCTAATTTAACTGTAAAATTTAGTTATTCCAGTGATAAAGCTATGGCAAGTATAGTTATTTTTTCCGATTAGCCACACTTGCAGGTGAGATATGTTAATGATTTTTGGTAACAATAACTTATACTTTACTTGTGGAGCTCTACGTCGAAAACAGCTTACTCGCCCAATGTGCGAACAAAACCAATATACTCTTGTCCACTTCGTGAACGAGTATAAAATTTGAAGTAAAGCAAATGTGGTGCATGTTTGCGCTTGTCAAGCGTCTCGTTGTCTCACTCGCTTCCACTCTCACACTCCCCCTCTCGCTCTAGCACACACACCCACACTCATTTGCTTGCCATCTCGCTCTCTCAGTCCGCTTTAACTATAAACAAAAGCGCAAAAAGCAAGAAGCAGAAAAAATAGCCATGTATGGTGCCCACAAAAGCAGTGAACAGGAAAAAAATGCTAGAAAAAACGTGGATTAAAAGTGAATTGTGTAAAGACGAAGTGAGAATACCCTATGGGAAGTTTTATAGATATCAAATGTGGGTAGTTGTTGCATTAAGATTTAGGATTTAAAAATAATACAAATTGTAAGATAAATATATATTGAATAAAAACATTATATAAATTTGAAACAAGAAATGATGTCCTTGACTACAATATTATAGAATATTTGTAGATCTGGCAACCGAGTCACAGTCGAAAAACTATAATTTCGGGTGCTCGGGGGATAACATATTATATTAATCATAAGAAGAGATCCAATCAAATCCGAAACAGCAGAGTTTTCAAATATTGTACTGTAAATATTCGAGTTACAGCAATTCGAATTTCAAGATCTAGGAAGATTTGTTACTTTTGTCAAAAATGATAGAAATTTCAAACTTTTTTGCTGAAGAACAATCGATAGTAGTGGCTCTTAGGCATCCAAAAGAGTACAATTGCCTTAAATCTGACTGCATTCAACCAAGTTACCGGCAAACTCTGTGACATAAGAGAAAGAGCTTTTTCCACTGGGTATTCTGAATTAGAAAGTTTGCAATTGTGGACCTTCTAATGAGCGCTGTCCACGAGCTGAAAATAAAAGCGCATTGAGTAAGGCAACCCAGGGTAGTTGATTAATGTCGTCGCAGGACTAACGAGCGAGTATCCTGTGCAACAATTGAAGTGGAAGTCCTGCAGTGCTGAAGCATGGCTTGAGCCTAAGCACCGGGCTAACTTAGACGCCGAGTCAACTGCAGAGACTTTCCCTCTCCCTTTCTGCCTTTCTCCTTCTCTTTTCATTTCCATGTCATTGTCATAAAGGACAACAGCAGCAGCAGCAGGCAACGACTCGAAAGCAGTTGCCACTCAAAATCAGATTTTGCTGCTGATGAGCAGAGGTTACAGTCACATTCATTATTATCCTGAATCTACTCTTTGTTGTTGGTCTTGCTCCTTCGGGGCAGTTTCTATGCCTGCTTTCGTTTTTCTTTTCCTTTTTTTATACCCTAAAAATGTATGTAACAGGCAGAAGCAGACCTGACCGTTTCTATAAGTACTATATGCATATTCTAAATCAGGGTATGTCCTAGTCGTACACTCCCACCTAGAGCACTGTTATTTGTTGAGGGAAATGTGAAAAACGTGCTCATAGCTTTGGCTCTGGCATTTGCTCATTCTATAGTTTTTTTTTGCTGTCAGCTTTGCTTCAATCAAAGTTTGTGATGCCCCTTTAAGCTAGACCAAAGAAAGTGTCTATGAAATACTTAGCAAGGCAGGACGTACACCTGAAATATAGTTGGGCATTTAATAATTTCTGAAATAAGGTAAAAGTCTACACAAACCCAATCACAAGAGAGTTTAGCTGCAGTACGGAAAGCTTTTAGCTTCAGCTGAAATTGGAGTACAACTCTCATAAGTCAGCTCCAATTATTCTTTTATATAATTTAAAACGAGAACGAACTTAGTCAAGAAACTTGAAATGCTGCAAGAATACAACAAATATACATCTCTAATTCTGGTTAACTTCTTGAATGCTTCTCTTGGCAAAGAATTTCCTAAAATGAAGTTATTTGAAATAGATGAAATTTCACCTGAATTTTCATGCATATCAGAACTTACTAAAACTAAGTAACTTCTCCAAAAGTATTCTCAAGCTTCTCCCTTCTTTGCTTCATAAATTTGAAATACCAAAAACAAGCAAATAAAACTATTTTGACGTTTAAGTCAAAGTGGAACTAGAAAAACATCTAAACCAAATTCAAAGTCTAAGAGATGTCAATTGCGTAGTATCTGGCAAGCGAGCAGACTTTCTAAACTGGAATAAAATCTTTATATATATATGTTTTCCACAATTTCTAACAAGTGAAGAAGCAACTTTTTACTTCTGTCATATTAGCTTTTTACTCTCACCGCGTAGTATCTGCTAGTCGAGCAACTGTAAGTTTTAAATAAACAAAATTTATACCACAGCTGAATTTCTAAGTAAGAACTTACGAAGCTATGTTTATAAAGTAATTTATATTTGCTCACTACGTGGTAGCTGATAGTCGAGCATAGAACACGCTCAATTTGTGGTTGTTTTGTCAAAATAAGTTGACAATTTGTAGGCAACATTTGAAGTGGTTAGAGCTGTCAAGGGAATTGCTGCTGCTGCTGCTACTGCTGCTGCTGACGTGGCACTGGATTAGCTGAAAACTTGATGCGCATGTTGTCAACTAAGTAAATGTGTGTGCATGTGTATGTGTGTGCTTGCGTGCGTGTGTGTGTTATGTGAGTGACGCGTTAGTTGGCGCCTTAAAGCAGCTGCCAAAAAATAAAATATCACGCATACGCCGCGTATCACATGCAATAAACATTTCTATGCGCTGTCTACGAATTGAAAGCATTTAAGGGCCACGCCAACAAAAATAAACAAATACACACACACGCGCGTTGTTAATAAATGACCTTGAGGCACACGCGACGTATACGTAATGCGCAAGAAATACAGGCCATCAGGCAGGCAGGCAGGCAGACAGACAGCGCAGTCAGTCAGCTAGTCAATCAGTCATGCAGTCAAAGCTTTAAAGCTTTAAAGCCCCATCAGCATTGATAATTATAAATAAAATGGGAAGCACGAACATAGATGGCAAAAAAGGCACGCATGAGACGCAGTAATCAATAAAATAAACACGCACACACAGACAGACAGACAGACAGAGAGAGAGAGGGAGAGATAGAGAGAGAGACAGCTGGCAAATGGCAGCCACGTGCTGGCTTTTTTGATAGACGAGTCCTGCGTTGCGCCTAGGCAAACAAATTTCATTTACGGACGAAGAAACAAATTTCGGCCACGTGCAAAGCACTAGACAAGGAGAAAGCGAGAAAGCGAGAGAGAGAGAAAGAGAGATTGCAAAACTTATGTAACACGTGCGTGTGGCTATGTCTGGCATACACCTACGCCTTCTCCTCGCCCAAAGGCGACAGCCAGCCCAACGTCGAAGGCTCATTGAATATGCAAATTGTGCCGAAATAATCCGCCAGGGGGCGGCACTTGCTAAACTTAACTCAGCTGCCAAAAGGGAGAGGGGGCCTAAGAGAGAGTTGAAGATAAATGTGTGTGTCTGCATCAAAGTCAGGCAAATGGCACAGTGCTCTAAACACTGCCAAAAAATTAAAGAAAATGTTGAATAATTAAAAAAAGTAATAAATAAATTATGTGAATATATCTTATGAAGCTGTTCAGAATAATAAAAATTGTTTCTTGAAAAACATGTAAATGTAGAATCTTATATATATTTGTAAATACCTATATGAATAGCCTCTCTCTGCAATTCCCATGAAATTAAATAGTTTTGAATGTTTAGGTGCATGCATTATTATTATCCCTTTCCCTCTGTTCCTCTTCCAAATAAAATTTTTTTATATTCCCCTATAATTTTAACAACCTTAATTTTTCTTTTCTTCTTCACTTGCCAACAGATGGCAATAGTCTTTTACTTTTCATTGCAGCGACATAAAAAATGTATGTATAAAATAGAAATAATATAAATCAATTTAAACCTATATATTAATTATACGAAGAATAGTTAAGTCTAGAGTGATTTTACTAGTTTTTGCATAATTGGCACCACTGTACAATGTCTTAACAAGAGAGCTGGCTGATAGACAGCTAGGCAGACAGCCAGACAGGCAGACAGACAGTGAGACAAATGTCAGAGAGTCAAGGCGAAACGACGGCGTCGTTGATGATTAGTGCTTGGGTTGGGCCTGTGCATGGGCATGGGCCGAGGCCGGGGCCTGGGCTTGGGCTTCTACTTGGGCGCAGCGGAAGCGACGGCTGTCAAGTCAAGAGGAAATTCACAAGACAGCGGCACATTCACATTCACATTCATATCCACAGACGGAGACAAGAGACAAGAGACAGGAGACAGTCGACAGACGACGACATGCTGGCGAATGACGCAAAAGCCAAACCCGGGGGTGACGCCTCAAAAAGGGGGTGTGGCAAGCGAAACCAACCCAAAAAGCGAAAGGGATGCGCATTAATGTGAAGGCGGGCAAAGCATAATCAACAAAGCAATTGCCTGCAGAAGTTGTGACTGTGTGTGTGTGTATGTACGTGTGTGTGTGTACTTGCGGTTAGTTCACAAGTTGACTGTGGTGTGGCTGTTGGCCACTTAGCGGCACACACACACACGCACACGCACACACTCCCCCACACACACACTTGAGCGCGCGTGTGAAAGTTGAGCCAAACTTTTGACACTTTTTTTTGGGTTAGCTGCGCCGCAGGATATGCTTTCGGCGGCAGCGGCTGCTGACGTAACAGGACAACAGCTACACCTAAATAACTCGGTAGTAAGGGAAGTGGGTGGAGAAACCACGCCGAGAAAATGGCTAAACAGGTCACAGAAAACCAGGCGAGATGTGAGCTGACGCAGACAACGCCCATAAGTAGGCTACGGTTCGGCTTAGATACAGATGCTTGAGATCTAATAGCGGTTTACCATTAGCTTGCAACACTCAAATTACCCAAGATATATTTTTAGATATAGACAATGGGATGGTTGGGATAGTTTCCATTGTTGGTAGATGAGGAAGTAGTTGAGAGAGAGAAACACAGAAATAGATATAATTATCTATCATATATATAGATATATAGTTCGAAAATATTGCTATTGAGTATATAAAATGTGAATAGCAACAAAAAAATGAATATAGAAAACAAGAGAACAAGTCAAGTAGAGCAAGATAAGAGAGAACTAGAGATTAACATATATTTCTCAAAATAGTTTTTCTTTTAATTTAAGTCAACTCAAATAAACCAATTTTATTTAAATTTCAAATGATTTAATGTTTCTAGAAAGTTCCATTTGAAAAATCCACAGAATGTTGCCTTCTCAGCAGTCTCCCAACCCTAACTCCTAGACCTTATATACCTATAAAGCAAAGTAGAATCCTAACTTGAAGTCAAAAGTTGAGTCATTCAACAACCTAATAAACACTCTGTTAAACAAATTTATAAGTCAAACATCTTTATCTACCAATCTAAAATTCTAAAAACTTGCAAATATTACCCATACGCCTTATAAACCAAATTAGAAGTTAAACATAACTCATGCGACCTGTTGGCCATTTTAATAATAATAATAATAAAACTAACTTTCTCCCAGCTGTTAGCTTGCAACAGCTATGCTCATCCACAGACAACACTCGCATATGACAAACTCTGTTTGTTGCCTTAATCAACAGCTAACGGTAAATTAAGCAAATATACCGTTAAGAGACTAAGGAATGCAAAAAACTTTATACATTTTTCAATATTTATTAAATTCCATAACAAATTCAAAATGTGTGTTTGTGTGTGTAGGTGTGTGTGTGTGTGGCCAACCCAAGGGAACAGCAGCAGGAGCTTTGGTCCACATAGCAGCAGTAAAAATATGAAACGCACATGGCACATAAATTCTCAGCTTAGACAACGTCGTCGTCGGCAGAAAAAAAGTAAGCGAAAAGCTGCAACACACAGAAACCAGCCACTGGAAAGTGGGTGGGGGTGGATCATGGAGCATGGAGTGTATGTGGCAGGAATAAAAACCAAAAGCAGACAAAAGGAACAGAAGAAAAAAAACTTCTTTGGCCAAAACGAGCGCACGAACCAAAACACCAACAGCTGAAACGAAAGTGGGGAAAATGGGTAGCAGGGGAGCGGGGCGGGGCGGTGCGGGTTCTGGATGCCCTGGTTGGAGATGTGGCAGGCGGAACGTGCGACAGGCAGGTTGCGCCAAGGCGAGGCACAATGCGGGCAGCGTTATGCGACCAACGGCTGACTGCCTGACTGCCTCCTGGCTGCCTGACTGGCAACTTTATGCGCCAAAAAAAAAGACAGCCAACAAATACAGCAATAAGAGTGAGTCAAGTAGGCATGCTAGACTAGTACATGACTTGTATATGCCTTTTTCATCACTTGCATCACTTGCTGCTCAAAATCGCATCGATATATATCGATTTTCAATTACTTATCGAATATACTCTGAAATAATTAGTTCTAGTAGCAGATGTCTTCTTTAAAGTGTTTAATCAGAAACTGGTAACAAAAATTTCTTTATAAAAGCATTCGATAAGTATCGATTTCTAATTAAATATCGAATATACTTTAAAATAATATGCTCAAGAAGCAAATGGCTTGGAATTAAGAGTTCCACAATATGCTACTTACAAAAATGCTTAACAACCTTATAAAAGCTTTCGATATATATCGATTTTTTACTAGTTATCGAATATACTTTTGAAAAATACAGCAATAGATCTCATAGGCTCAACTATGAAGTAGCTACACATTTTTGTAGAATATATTAAACCATATCAAAATATGCATGTGAGACGCTTTCAACAAGAGTTCGATATTTATCGACTTAAAGAAAATTCAAATATTCATATAAATAAAAATGTTTACTCTAATCTTGTAGACTCTGATAGCGACTCTATGCATAGATTTTCAATGCCTCAATTAAGTTGTATGTTATCGAAATATTTCTCGATATATATAATATTATTAATAGAGACTTAAGCAGGAATCCAAAACAGCATTTACAACAACAACTTTTGTGCTAATTCATGCTGCCCTTCCTGACACTTTACATGTATACAGGGTATGACAGCGGAGCGAACAAAAAGGAAAAATTTTAGCAAACAATTCACGAACCGAAAATCCACACGGACCACGCAGACGGCTGTCTGCTGCTGCTGCTGCTGCGCTCGACAGTAACGACAATATAACGAAATGAATGGCTGAAAGTTCTATATACACATAGCACACACACACACACACACAGAAATGTATACATATATAAGTTATATACAAGCATTGCGTGTTATATAAAGAAGTAAGAACATTTTTCGGTAAAATGCAGCAAAATATATAAGAAACAACTCGCCATCTGGCGGCAGCAGGCAGCACTAGCAAAGCACAGAGAGAGTGTGTGTGTGTGCGAGTGAGAGTGAGAGAGAAAGAGTGTTAGAGAGTGGAAGCAGGATAAAATAAAATAAAAATGGCATAAAAACTGGTTCATGTCTAACCAAATTGTGTAGCAGCATTGGCATGGGACGGGAGGCCAAAGGGGGCGTGGTGCTGTACAGCAGGCTGTGCATGTTTGTGTGTGTGAGCCTGGGTGTCTGTTAGTAGCGGGACTTTTAATGCTCGGGCTGTGGCTGTGGCTGCTGTTTTATAACGAGCGCCGACGAGGTTGTTATTGTTGTTGTTGCTCTGTCTGCCTGTCTGCCAGTTACTGTATGTCTGTGTGTATGTCTAAGTGTATGTGTGTGTGTGTATGTGTGCTAACGTTGAGCCGCAGCCAGCCGAGCCATAAACGTTTGTCGTTCTGACGTTTACGCCAGCGACCTAAAAATCAGTTAGTCCTCGCCTAAATGTGTCTGTGTATGTGTCTAAATGTGTGTATGTGTGTTAAAAGGAGTGTCTGCTCTAGAGACGAGACAACAATAATAATAATAACAACAAGAGTAGCAGCAGTGGCACCAGAGGCAGCAACAGCAGCTGAGCTTAGCACAAGCAAAAAAAACGTAGCATATATTTTAGGGCAAACAAATATGCGCAGTTTTTAGGCAGCTAAACAAGGGCTCATGGTGTTTGTGTGTGCTATTATATGTGGCCAGACAGACAGCAGCCAAGTTTAGAACAAACAATAGCAGCGCCATAGTTGGAGTTGGAGCAAAGCGGAGCACATTTTTCGATTTTCCAATTTTTAGCAGCGCAGTCCAAGCAATTGCTATTAGTTGCCACGCCCCTGCACATAAAAGAGCTTGATTTAATTTTCAAATTGTAAGTGGCAACAGTTACTGAAAATGGGAGCAACAGCTGCTATGTAGGCTAGTGTCACGCATACCCTATAGAGCATATGAAAGCAAAGTAAACTGAAACAAGAAAATAACTTTAAAAGGAATTAAGCCAGACTTAAGTAAGAGATGTCTGTGATAAGTCTATGCTGATATTGATGCTGATCAGTAATTTATATATATATTTATCTCATTTAAGTCCAAGCAGCTTCATATGCTTTTCTTCACTTGCAAAAAAAACTATTGCATACTTATGAGCGCATCGCTTAAGCTGCTGCCAACAGCTGCCCCAAAAGTGCAGAGCTGCATGTACTAGATAAATAAATATATATATATATATATATATATATATATAGTCTATATATAGAAATCGTGCTTTATATAGGTTATATATAACTGTAGCAGGCGCTGGATCGGGGCGCTGCCCTGTTAATTGGGCGTGGATGCAAACTAAGAGCAGACAAGCTGACGGCAGCCAATCGACCATGCTCTCCCCCACACGCAACTCAGCTGCCCAATCAGCCCCGCACACACCCCCTCTTCCTCTCTCTGGCTCTGCCCCTGTCTGATCGATGGCGCTGTGGTCACGCGAATGGCAACCGCAACGACATCTACTGCTCACTGCGTGTGTGTGGAGGGGCTCGACCTACATTCAATTTGCTGGCAACCGCAAATGCGTCTGACAGATGACGATTAACATGATGAAGCCAGCTGATGAGCTAGCTGATGATCGAGTTTGAACTGATGATGATGATGATGATGATGATGCCGAACTATCTCTGCCTATAGATGGCAGCTGACAAACGTCAAGTGGGTAATGGCGAGGGCGACAAAAACGGAAATATGATTTGACGGCAGCTTGCAACAGCAACAACCACAACAACAACAACAACATGCAACATGCTGTGTGTGGGGTAGGTCTACAGCCTGGCTGTCCATTGGGGGGCAGTGTCAGTGGGTCAGGTGGGTCGCTGTCGCTGTCGGCGTCGCCGTCATGCTGCTTCTCATTGTTGTTCGTGGCTGACTGCAAAAGCGGGTGCATGGAAAATTGTCGCTGTGGAGGCTTTTCGTTGTGCACTCTATGTGAGGCATGCCACCTCAGCTTGAGGGCATTTGCCTAGTTGCGATTAAACAACTGCATTTGCGAAGAAATTAAAGCTTAAACTTTGAATTAAAGAATCTATATTTAGATCTAATAAGACAGATAGTAAAAGTGATTTTTAATGTAGGTAAATATTTCATTTCCCAATTGATTATATATCTCAAAACTAATTGATCTATCATTTCTATACTTCTTGCATCTACAGCTATACACTTCTCTTTGCGTCTTTTTACAAGCACATTCAACCTCCATATAGCTGTAGTTGCTCTACTTTAATATAGAATATATTTATAAACTATCAAAGTAACTATTTATAAATTTCACTGTCAGCTTTGATTTTTTTGTACTCTTCAGCTTTTTCAACCATAATTCGAACCCCACTCAATGACACTTAGACGGCTACACAGGAATCTCGTTTTGTTCAACATTTCTGCTTTTATACAATTATTATAACCTATATTTCCTATATTTAACTAAGTGTTGAATGAAATGACAGCTTTCAGAAATCTATACATCTATATAGGGCATTACCCATACATTACCTTTAGATATTATCTACATTTATTTCAGTTTGTCAATTAACGTGTCAGCTGCTAATGGGCTAGACAACTCTCGCTCTCCCTCACTCTTTTTCTCTCCCTCTCTCTTTCTGTGTCATTCTTTCAATTAGTCTCTATCTCTCTTTCTCTGTATCTATCTAATATATTCAACAACAGTTATTACGTATACGCCATGTTCGTCTATCATATATGTTCATATATGAGAACAGCTAGAAAACTTCGTGTCTCGCTCTAGCTCACTCTCTCTCTCTCTCTTTCAGTCAGTCTCTGACTGTCTCTCTCTCTCTCTTTCATCGCTCTCTCTCTCAGTGTATTCAACAACAAACAGTTATTACGTATACGCCAGGTTGTTTGTCTGCCATATTGTATTCTCATGTATGAAAACAACTAAAATATTTTAAATTAAGAACAGTCCTGAATCTTTCAATTGAGTACATTTCTTCTCTTTATTATGGACAACATTTTACCACTAACACAAAAAAAAGGAAATGTTTTTTTTTCTGTCAATTCTTTGTTGCAGCTAAAAATTCGACAGCTGCTCGACGTGGAGAACCATGAGAAACAGCTCTCAATGCAACCACTTGCATGTGGTTGCTTGGCTGGCTATTGTATGTGTTTGTGTGTGTGTGTTAAATGTATTTGCTCTGGTTCTAAATGCCAAATGCGACACACACACATGTTTACACACACACACACACAACTCAGTTGCCTCGACCATACAAAGTTGTTGGTTACAATTTGGTTTTTTTGCTCTGCTTCTCTGCTTCGCCACGCCCCGCAGCGTGCAACGCCCGCATGACCTGATTCTGCACTTCTTTTGCGGGGGTGGGGGCGTGGCAGTGGTGGGGACCCTAGCTGAAGGTCGTTTGCTTGTAATGAGAAACCAGCAGCAGCAGCAGCAGAATAATTCCAGTAAGAGTGCTCTAGCGGGGAGTGCACGACTAGGAGATGCTCTTTAGGAGGGTTTTTCCGCTTCTGTGGGAGGGTATTCAAAAAGTCCGAGACGAACGGACGGATAGACAGACTAATGCATAGGCAGACGGACGGACAGACGGAAGTGATAAACGGGCGGAAGAACACACGAATGAACAGGACTTGCTCGACTTGGTTATTGCTCCTGATTAAGATCCATCTGACTATAACTTACATTTCAACTAAACCAATATACCCTGTTTACCTATTTTCAATAGGAACAGGGTATAACGCAAGCAAAAAGCAAACCAGCAGCTCGCAGGCTGTAAAAACCCACTAGCAGGGCCTAAAAGAGTCCACTAGCTAGCACTTTGTACCACTTTGCACAACCACACCCAGATGTACGCACATACACAGATACACACACACACACACATAGGGACAAGGCTTTGGGCTAAAATGGAGATGCGGGGACCACATTTTTGACGAGCACCACATAATGGAGAAGCAAGCAAATACAACAACTACGATACATATATTTATATGTGTGTGGGTGTGTGTGTGTGTGTGTGTGTGTGTGTGTGCTTGCATGTTGAGTGCTCTGACTATTTACAATGGCAGTTGCACTTGCTTTTTATTGACGAGCAGCAGCAACCGGCGGCTCTTTAATTTTTATCATCGATGACACAATGATTGCCAGCAGTCACGCTGCGCACTCATTTTTTTCTCAGTGTAGACTTTTCAAAATGGCTGCCAGGGCTTCGATTCATCAATTTTTTGCAACTTTATTTGCGCAGCAGCCGCTGTTCATGGCTCGCTGGACCCGTAATTCAAGCGGAACGCGTCGCCAGCAACCATAAAAGCCAAGTGCAGAGAGCTTCCAGCGTAGAAACAAAACAGAAAGCCCCAACGGGCCGAAAAATGCGAAGGAAACAGAAAAAAAGAGACAGGGAAAAAGGATATGGGAAGAGGAAAAGTAAAAATGGTCTCAAATGGCAAACGAACAGGGACAGGGAGGACATAACGGCGTCCGAGCAGGGACAGCATAACAAGAGCGCAAATAATGATCCCATAGTTATTCGTATTCCCTGTAAAGATATGGAAAAGGGTGTGATAGCAAGTAATATACTAAATACCCGCATTTATCCATATCATTAGTTCCAGTCTCTAGTCCATAGACCTCAGTCCTAGGTCCTTAGACCTTAGGCCAAAGTTTTTAGATTTAAGTCTATATACCTTAGTCCCAACCTCTAGTCCATTGACCTAATTCCAAAGTTGTTTGACCTTAATCCGTCCAAAGTCGCTATACCTTTATTCATAATGCATATTCCAAAGCTCTTGGAAGTCGTAAGTTCTTAGTTCATAGTCTCTAATTCCTAGTCCCTAATTTCTACTCCTTTCTTTCTTGAGCCTAGTCCTTTAGTCCTTAGTTGCAAGTCCACAGTCAAAGACTACAGGGTATCAACCACTCTTTCAGCTACAGAGTATCTCGTAGCCTATCACTGTTCCAATCAAGTTTCTCGCTTATTTTCTGCTTTTATTTTTACTTTTTGTTATTTGTGTCCTTTTCGTCCCGCCATGTCATAAAAACATGTCCGCACAGCGCCCGCATACTCCCACTCATGCCACACACAAACACCATACATACACACACACACACACACACACACCACTCTCACACAGACATTTGGTAACTGCGTCGCGTCTGGGTTTTCATTTATTTTGCCGTCTCTCTCGCTTTTTCCTTTTTTTTTTGTGCTCGTCTCTTCGTGTTTCGCTTTTGGCCGACATAATTTGCTAACTGAAATGGAAAACATTTTCGACAGGCGCTCCCGGGCGACGGCGTTGGCCAGGACGCGGCAGACACGCGCACCAATACACACGCAAACTCAGAGAGAGAGAGAGAGAGACAGGCAGTGGACACAGACAGGAAAAAGGATGTCGTCGCCGACTCTATAGACGATGTAGCTGTGTGTGTGTCCTTTACGTCCTGTTGCTGGGTCAGCCCATTGTCCATTGTGCCTGTTTCATTCCTTATCGATGTTGTTGTCAGCCCAGCCCAGCCCAGCCCAGCCCAACCCAACAGCAGTCACAGTTATGAACCTACGGCCTAGTCGACAACTCATCCTTTTTTGTCCTTTTTGACTCGCCTGTTCGTTTGTTTGTTTTACTTTCCTTTTGTGCCATTAAAAGCAAATGTTTTTTTGCTGCTGCTGCTGCTGCTGTGTCCTTCACGACATGTCATAAAAGCGTCAGCAATAACAACAACAGCAGCAGCAGCAAGTAAAACAAATGATCCTTTTCTGACCTCACGAAACTTTAATACGCTTCAATACAACTTTAAAATTGTTTTTTAACAAAAATGTAAAACTTTTATGCAAAGAGAACTTTTGAATTGAAATGTAAATTTGAAAGGAAAGAAAGTCTGTGCAAAGCAATTTCGACTTAATGTATAAAGCAACGAGCAAAAGCCAGTAAAACGTTTAAAAATAGAGTGTGAAGAAGAATTTCAAGTGTAGGTTGAAGACAGCAGAAAGAAAGACAGAGTCGGATTGCTAGAGGACAAGACAGAGATAGTAAAAGAGACAGTAGAAATGGTAGCAT
This sequence comes from Drosophila gaucha, assembly GCA_035045545.1. NCBI lineage: Eukaryota > Metazoa > Arthropoda > Insecta > Diptera > Drosophilidae > Drosophila > Drosophila gaucha. Next base: position 744,962 of record JAWNOY010000252.1, read on the forward strand.
AAAAGCTTACGCTCCAGTAAAACGTTTACGAAAGATAGGTAAAGAAGAAGATCAAATAACAAACCCTCTGTAACCACTTGGATCTTCTAGCTGAGATACTACCAATGCTATACACTATATTATTATAATGACCAGCAGAAATGGCTGCGTGTGTAAATGGTTTGGTTGGAGCGAGCTTCCTTGCTGAGTTTGAGTTCGGGTCTGGGTCTGGGTCGACGTCTGGATCCGGGTCTGAACGACATTTGGACCCACCGTGGCGACAATTTCTTGTTGTTTTGTGCTTTTGTTGTGACCAACGTTCTAGAAATGAAGGCGATGTCCAGCTGTCCGGGCGACGTAATATAGAGACTTTTACAGCTGAGGACAGCAGGACAACAAGGATATGCAAGGACATAAGGACATGACATGAAATGAAACTTTTGGCCTTTGTGAAATTACTTTATACATATTATTTTTAGGCGCTTAAGCAAATGTCTAGCCAGAAAAGAGACGCCCACTGTGCTGGGCCCCGAAAAACTCATTAACAAATCAACAGGACATTGCGTCAGTCAGAAATCCTTATCAAACTTTTAACGCCTCGACGTCAATTAACCCAGAAAAAAACCAAAATAAAATGAAATGTGCCAAATCAAACTTTGGCAAATAATTCGCGTGAAATTAACGAGAAGTCGCTAATTGCCCGAAAAGATCATCTATAAGAAAATCAAAACAAATGTCTAGCTAATCAAAACCGATTCGAATCGAGCTGCTAATGAGGGAAGCAAGGAAAAGTACAGCTCACGTGAATGGAGAGGCGAAAAAAAATAGATTTAAATGAATAAGAGTCAATCTTAGATGATTATTTTTATGATGATCTATTTACACTTTAATCTATTAACAGATTCGAATTATTATTAACATAAAGAAATTTGTTAATAAATATGTTAATAGATAGACTTAGGATAGAGCTCTAAACTAGTTTGAACTGGATTAGTAGGTAGTATATCAATTTAGGTAAAGAACTAGTTCGTATTTCGATTTTCAATTTATTGTTAACTGTGAAGAGAATTGATTACACTGCTAGAACGAATTATGAGCCCAACTGGTTCAAGCTTTGAAAAAAAGGAATTCTAAATATGATCTGGAATATTTCTAACTAAAACCGAATCAAACATAAACTTATGGCTATGAACCGAACTGTAATTTATTGCTAACTAAAGGAAAGAAATAAACTGGTTCTTATCTGAAATCCTAATTTATCCGAATCATTTTAAATATATAAATATATATGATGTATGACATCGGAGAACCATAATTACTTCTACTTCTATATCTTTTATCAGAAAATAACCATATTGAAGTACTTCTCTATCTCTTATCTTATAATTGCAGGCCTTACTCATTCATAAGAGTATCTATCTACTTTGAATGGTCTCATATGACACTGATTCCAATAAGAAATCGCTCGTAATTCTAATAAGAAATTAGCTAGTCATGGCTAGTTTGATGCGCCTGCGGGCTGTGCCTGAAAAGGTGCAACTGCAACTGCAATTGCAACTGCAACAGCAGCTCAATCTACGAGTCTTCAACTCTACAAGTCTTCGAGTCTTCAAGTCTCGGAGTCTCGGAGTACAACAAGGTCTGCTGTGCAGCGACCCAAAGGAAGTCGAGGTCTCCATATCTTGCGTCTTGTGGCACAAGGTTTAGCAGTGTCTGCTGCTGCTGCTGTTGCTGTTGATAGAAAGGCAGGGGCAGGGGCAGGGGCAGGGGCAGGTGGGCGCTGTCGACGTTGCCAGGTGATGAATGGTAATGAAAATGTTGCTGTGGCAGTTTGTTGCAATGCCGCGTTGTCTGCCGCGGACGTCAGCTCAGCCAACTGCCTCAATAAAAACTAATGCAGTGGCAGTTGTTGTTGCTGTTGTTGCTGTTGCTGTTGTTGCTGCAGTTGTTGTCGGTCTGTACGATAATCATCTGCTGCTGCTGCGGTTGTGGCCATGGCTCTTGCTGTTTCTACTGCTGTTGCTGCTGCTGCTGGCTTGGCCCACTTGTTGCCAACGTCAAGTAGCAGAAAAACATAAAATTTTATGCATTCGTATTTCTTGTGAAGCGCTGCAAACACTATGCGCCCCACAGTCTACCCACTTCCCCCTCCCCCTGTCGCTGTCCCGCCCCCCTTTGGCTACCTTGGCTGCTTGCCTCTTGGCCAAACAATTGTCGGTTTTCTCTAACGTTTTGTATACTCTGTTGGCGAATGCAAATGGCTAAAAAGCGGGTATATTAATTGTATATAGTGTGTACGTAAAGGATGGAAGGTTTGGTATACATATATTTATATATATATACACATATATACGCATATATTGTGTTTCAATTGCAAGAGCTGATTCGATCTACTCAATTTTTGCTAAGATATTAATATTTGAAAAAAAAAATCGATTTCCTTATAGCAATGATGAACTTTTTTCTGTCTAGATATGAAATTCCGATAAATATATTTCGATATATATTTAATAGATCAATAGCTTTATCTATTTAAGTATACATTAATAAAAACTTACGGCGGAAAGAATAATTTTTTGTAAGCTTATTAAAGGATCTCCAAATCGTTCACTTCACTTTTGTACAAAACCGATATTTATCGATTATAGAAAAATAAAGTAGCGTTGAATGTTTTCGTTATATGTATTCAAATTTCTTATAAAGTAAGGCTGCCTATGAGAATTTCCTTTATAGCTTCGGTTTCGTTTTTTTTCTCAGTTGTGCGTTTATGTACAGGGTATTTGGCAGTCAGTCGTAAACTCCACTTGTTTTGGTAACTTTTGCCGCTGCCTCGTTTTGATTAATCTGACATTGTAATGCAAAAATCCATTTGGCAGCTCAACAGCAGCGAAAAAAAAAACAAAACAAGTTATTACCAAGCAAATGTTTTTTTCTGTTTTTTTTTTGTTTTGCTTTTTTTTGGCGTTTTACAACGAGGCTCGTGTTCAACCCAGTTCGAACGAGCCAAACTTGACCTAGCCGCTGGAATTTAGACATCGCAGCTGGAAAGAGCCAAACGAAAAAAAAAAAAAACAAAAAATGAAGGAGTAGAGACGCTTAGAGACGCCTCCACAGAGCATTTTCTACTTAGGGCGCTGACGGGGAACGCCTCCACGTTCCTGGTTCCTGGTTTCCCAGTTCCAATGGCACGAGCTGTCGGGCCAATAAAATTGCGGAAATGATTTCAGCAAATTGATAGGCATCAGAGCAGCTTGGGACTTCGCTTGGCTACCAGAAAGTAATTGCTGAACGTGCCTCGAAAACGAAAAGCAGAAAGCGCTAGCAAATCGCCAGCAAATCGCTAAGGAAACGCTTCGAAATGTGCGTGACCTGATCAAGGACAAAGGAAGAGCCATAAAGTTGACTCTTGCTAATGAACTAGTTCTTTATCTAAACTGATTCACAAGTGAACAATAACACTATATGATAAAACGTTTAGAACATAGTTTAAACTAAATTCTAAGTTACTCTCACTCAAGAACTAGTTCTAGTTCTAAACTAGTTCACAGGTGAACAACGAAATGATTTCACAAAAAGCTTATGAGCTTGAGCAAATAATGAATAGCCGCTATTAAAGAGTTTGGCTACATAAAAGCGAACAAAATCAATCAAAGAACTAGTTCTTAATGCATTAAATGAATCCTTAGAATTGTAGCAAAACAAATCTCTAAGAAACCAAACAAAGCAGCGCAAAGAAAATCATAAAAAATTCAAGAAAATGGTAAAAAATAAAAAATTAATAATTGAAATTGAATTTTAGCATTTAAGAAGTAGTTGTTATTCATCTAATATTGATGGAATGCGTTGAGTTAAGATGCCTAATTGCCCCAATAAAAAAATTTAAATTAGTTTAAAATATATTATGTATTTATAGAAGACTAAAGAATAAAAGCTGATTAGTAAAGAACTGGTTCACAAAGTAATAAGTAAATTGAACTAGTTCTCAATGCATTAAGATTTTAAAGGCAAATTATTTTACTATGGTCGTCTAAGAACTTTAAAGTAGTAAAATTCTACAATGTTTATATTACCATTAATATATTGAACACGGAACTAGTTCCATGAATATGCAAAAAAGTGTTTTTTTCCGATTTTAACAGCTCCATCTTTCAATCTGACAGCAAATGAGGGAAATTTAAACTTTTGATTTGGGCTAAGTGACAAATATTAACGCCCCAACCACCCCCAGTCGATGGAAACAAATGTACGCACTCAATAAAGCCACAAACTACATAGATCTCGAGCAGAAAATTAGGCAACCTCCACAACAAACCACCCACTATCCCACAAAAAGGTCTCTTATCTAAATTATGCACTTAAACTCGAGAAATTTGTGTGCTTTAATCGTAGCTTTAATGTGCTAGAAAATAAAAGAGGAAGAGGGCAAATACATGAGAAGGCGACAAACAGGACGAGCTTGTGGAACGTAAAGCATGTCTGCCAACGCCCACAACGCCACGCCCAAAAGGCAACAACGACTGGCATAAACTTGGAATGTTGAATGTGCCTCAAACTTTTGCTGACATGACTGTCACTAATGCCAAACACGCGCCAAAGTTTCAGACACAGACGCACACACACATACATACACACAGAAGCACGCAGCGACCGACATTTGGCACAGAAAAGCATACAACAAAGTTTTAGATGAACACGCACACACACACACACACATACAAACAAGCACATAAAACTGTGTCGCAGCGCAGACGTTGAACCAATGTGAAAGGCAGCAAGGAGCAAGAGTTAGAGCGAGAGCGCGCATGAAAGTAAAGCTGGCAAAGGCAGACAGCGTCAGACACACACAAACACACACATACACAGAGCAGCGTGCGCCGCCTATGTAAAAGCGTGCGACCGACCGAGCGACCGACATACGAAGCGCAGCCGAGCGTTCGGCTTACAGCGCTGCCGAAAAAAAAGTGAAAAAAACACCACAAGCAATTTCCCATCGACTGCGTCTCGGCAGACGCTGCCCAGCCACCCAATTAAGCCATGAGTTGACCCACCACCGTCGCCGCCCCCTCCAGCCGCGCGCCTGTCTGTGTAACGAAGCAAACTCCAAAAGCAGGCGACACAGTTGCCCACCACAACCTACAGCAACAAAATACGTCTGAGGGCGCGACGCCTTCGACTATTGCTATCTCTGTTGCCCCAACGGCGATGGCAAGCAAAAGCTCGCCCTTTACACATAACAGTCAGACGCCTGGGCAGACAAAATAAAAGGAAAAACCGTTGAAAGTTCTGTGTGCTTGCTCCGTTCGCTCTCACGAGCGAGAGTGTGGGACTGCATGCCAGTGTGTGTGTGTGTGTGTGTAAGAGTTTTGTGTAAAAGTTTTTTGCCTGCTTTTGCGCTGCTGCCGCTGCTAAGTTTTTGCTGTTTCCTACGCTCTTTGTTGTTGCTATTTTTATTTTTTATATTATTTCGTTGTCATATTTTGTTTATTAGCATCCGCGCTGCGTCTATATATATGTATATATTTATGTGTGTGTGTGCGAATGTATGTATGTATGTATGAGTCTTGTGTATTTGTTGTCTCAAGGGTGTTTTGCTTTTTTTGCTGTCTCTGCCTCTTTGCTCTAGTGCCGCCAGCCGTGAAACTAGGCTGCATCTTCTTCTTCTTCTTCTACTCTTGCAGTTTTACTGCTTTCTATGCTTCCTGCGAGTCTCAATATTAAATTTATTGATAGCAAAGTAAGAGGAAGAGGCTTGGGTAGGGGCTTTGCATATTTGACTGCTGACCTGCCGACGGCCATTTGCTTGCTCTTTCTTTCCGCTGTAACTTCTGCTGGCGTCTCAAGTGTCGCTCAGTTGAAAATGGTGTCATTTTTTTTCGTTTTTTTTTCTGCTAGCTTTTCAATTTCAATACAATGAATTGAAAGACTTGAGAGAGCAAGTTTTTTTCATAAGCCCACGTGGGCTTTAATGTTGTTGTTCTTGTTGTAAATGTAGCAATTACAATTGTTGTTGTTGTTGTTGTCTCCAGCAGACAACGACACGTGTTGCTGTCAATTCATTTTTTTTTGGGCTGCTTAATGATTTACGGTAACCCACACACACGCAAGCGCAAATAAAGCGTGTAAACAGGTGCCAAAACAGAAAGCAACAACAACAACAACAGCACAAAAACCAAAACTAGTTTGCACATGAAAAACGAAGACAGAAAGAGAGATAGAGAGAGATAGCAATAAAGCAAATTCAATTGAAACTTGAAGCACCGAAAATGTTCAATTACGCATAAGTTGCTCTAATTGTCTGTAATATGACAGTTAAAAGAGAGCGATAAAAAAATACTTATTGATTGGCGTTCCGGCTTGTTGTGTTGCTTTTTAATTTCATTATGCCTCATACTGTTGCGGGCGTATAACAAAAAATTGCGTAACTAAGCGCCTGCACAAAGAGCCGGACAAAATAATCGCATAAAAGCTGAACTAACCTTAAATTTTGAAACGAAATGTCTTTGTTTTCGATATAATAGATAATATATATAAGTTGTATACAATATATATTTCTTTTTTAAAAGCTGCTCACATAAGAAAGAAGAAATTCAAACATGAAAACTTGGTATGATTCAGCAGAGCATACCCTAGCCAAATCTGGGGTAAGGCAGGTATATGGATATTTATAAGAGTTAATGATAGCATATGGAAATTTAAAAACATTGATTATTTTAACTACATTTAAGAAAAATTGTTTTCATATTACAAAAGCTTAAAGGAACCCACTAAACCTGACGTTACAAGGCTAATCCGATTTTAGATTCCGATTTAGCAAATCAAAATACACTCGAAAAATTATAGTCTGATTCTTGGTAAGTAAACTTTATGAAATTTACTAGAACTGTGTAGTATACTAGAACAAATTATATTTACTTTATTTACATATGCAACCTATATTATAGGTCAACCTTTAGTCCTTTTTAACTTACGCTGACATCGAACAACTTTTATTGTTGAATTTGTCATAGAGGAACAGCAATCGATATACAGATCGAGAGTTGGGCCCATCAGCCAATCGCAGCGCTTCAAACTTACCTACAAAGAAAGAGAGAGAGAAAACAGAGCGTAAGAAATTAGAGAGGAAAAAACTTTTGACGAAGCTTTTAGTGCGTTTTGCCAGTGGCTCATTTTATTAATTTCTTGTTGTTTCTTTTGGTTTGCTTTTCAGTTTGCAATTTTAATTGCCGCATTGCCTGCAATTAATTTGTCAATAAAATTCATTTTGGCTTTTAGTGAAAGAGCAGCCAAAATGCACATAAAAATTGCATTAGACAGAGGAGTGGATGAGTGAGGGAGGAGGTGGGGGGAGGGCGTGCTGGCTTGTGGTAAGGGACTTGGCATTTTTGCAAATGCACTTTTCTGGGCCCGCCGTTCGCTCGACTTGTGTGCCAAGATTTATGCTCTGCTGTTTGCCAAAATGCAGGCCACGCCCCCGCCCCCGCTACCACTTCTCCCCACTAGTAGGCATGTGTCCCTCTCTCAGACTATTTGACTCGTGGCCAGGCAAATCATTTTTCATCTTCATTTTAATTTTTATTTTTGTTGCCATTTCTTTTCTTCTTTTTTTGAATACAACATTTTTGTTACGTCTGCAAAGATATTCGCTCTACCTGTCTCGCTCGCATCGCTATCTCTTTCAAACATTTAATTACATTTCTAAAATATATATATAGACCATTATTAAATTGCTTAATGAACCTTAATCTCTTTTTAGGTTCTTTGTAAAGTGCGTGCAGCGCCATCTTGCGGTCAGCTTAATAAGGGAGAGAGGCAGATGGCACCTTGAGCAGCTCAGCTGATAAGTAAATTCAAAATTCAATAGCTCGTTCTTAAAAAAAGATTTTTGATAATTTAAAAGAGGTTTTCGACGTAAGGAATATTACTCTCAGATACTATGCCAGTTTTTAAAACAAAATGGCCTTGATGTTACAAAACTTGAATTGAACCCAAGAAAAATCTTTTTTTTAGCACTTTTAGGTTAGAATATTTCGTAAACCTGACGTTACAAGGCTAATCTGGTTTCACATTCGGATTCAGCACATCGATTCTACGTAAGTAAACTTCAAGAACTACTGTAAACCTATGTAGTATTATAATATATGGCATAACTATCACAATTTAATATGAATTCAACATAACTTAGCTAGAAAATATACAGGGTATTTTGCGGTTCATAACTTTTAGCTACAATATTTTCAATTTTAGACAGTGTAAAATAAAATAATTAAGCAAATAACTGATACAAAACAAACAGTTAAGGTAAATATTTTGCCAGATGTCTCTGGCAGCCAAATACCCTATAAAAATGTCATATAATTAAAAAAAAATTTATAATTATCAAAAATGAGTATTTTGGCATTAAAAATATAAAATTTAAAGCCTAAAAGTAAATAAAATTTGTAGTTAACATATACCTAACGATCTGTGTATGTGTGAGAGTGTGTGTATGTGAGGGGGGTTCTAGTGAGTAAGAGTCAAAATAAATTATGGAAATATATTGCAATAAAATGCAAATGCAAAATGCCGTTGACTGCTTTCAAGGGGCTAAAACACAATAAATTAATGCAATAAATTGTAAGTAGAAAAAAAAAGAAAATGAGAATCAAATAGAAGGGTGTGGGAGGGGTTGGTTTAGTGTATAGGATATAGTTAGAGCTTAGCTGAAACTTGGCTAAAAATTGGCGTCAGTTTTGTTTGTGTCGCCGGCTAGACAAAAAGAAGTTGTTGTTGTTGTTGTTGTTGTTGAATTGTCCTTTTGCGTGCGACGGCGACAGCGTCAAAATGGCGTCGCCAATTTGTCGCCGCGGCATTGGAATATGGCGACAGCGTCTATGCCAGAACAACGCACAAAAACTATGTGCCACACGTTGTGGCAAGTTGTTGTTGTTGTTGTTGTTGTAGTGGTTGCTGCTGCTGCTGCTGCTGTTGCTCGTCGACTGGGCGCGTTAATTGCCCCCTTTGAGTCTGACTGACAGCAAACGATAAACGAGCAAACAGTTGGATGGGGGCATGTGGGGCATGCCACATGCGTTTCTTTTTTTTTTTGCTTCTGCTCCCCCAAAGCCTTTGGCGTACACTAATGCGTCTCTAATGTTGCCTCTGTGTGTGTGCAACATGATGTTGCTGTTGTTGCTGTTGTTGCTGCCTCGCTTCTTTTTTTTTGCCATTTTTAATTTAGCAAATGTTGTAAATTTACGCTAATTTATTGCGTGTCGCCAGTCGTGGCAGCCACACACACACAGAAGCACACACACACAGAGGCATTAGTCACTTGCTTGCTTGGCCAGCTAATTGCCACGCCTAAAAAAATGAAGGAATTTGTGGAAAGGACAGTTCTGTGTGGCATGCAGCAGCTTGAAATACCCTTGCAACAATAAATATCATCTGAACATATATCTCTATAAATATATAGAAGAAACGGCTCTTGCCTATCTTTCCACCTATCTTCGAAAAACTCGTCTATAAATATTATAAGAAAGTGATCTTAAGTTTAGAAGCTGTCAAAAAAATCTATATGACATAGTTTTGATATAGAGGATGGAATACACAAGATTTAAAGTGGAAGATATAAGAATGTAGAGAGAAGATTTAAGATAAAAACTTGTTTATAAATATTGTAAGAAAGTGATCTTAGCTCAGTGATCTTAGTGAATATCTCTATAGATTAAATATTAAAATATTAAAATGTCAAACATAGATTGGTATTGCGAAAATTAGATCTACGATTTCTATACAAGAGAGTAATGCAATCTAGCCGATTTTGATACATGTAATATCCACAATCAAATCTTGTATCCATCCAAAGTTTCATCCAAATAGCTCAGCTAAGAACTGAGTTTCGATAGGTTCAGAGAAGAGTTCCGCTGAACTTCTTTACTTAACATCCTTTTGTTAGGGTATTTATGTAAAGACAGACAGGCAGTCAGCCAGCCCCATTTTGGGCGAGCAGCCAGGACATCTTAACTTTCCATTAAAAAAAAATACATATACATATATAAAGAAAAGATATAAACTTTTGATTTACAATAGAGGCAAACGCAGAAGTGTGAACATAATTTAACAATGAGCAGCTATATAAATAATGTGCGCGGCTCGAAAACTTTTGGCTCGAGTTAAGCCAAGAAAGGGGAGGAGAAAGTGAGTGCAAGAGAGAGAGACTGAGAGAGATTACTGCAAGTAGAGGCAGCTTAAGAGGTGGGCATCATAAATCAGGAAAGTAAATGCAACAGAAATTGTGCAACGACTGCTGCAGGTGCTAAAGCTACCTGTTCTGCTCTCTCTTGCACTATCTCGCAGCTAATTATGACCGTTATACAGTGACAAAACAGCCAACAGCAAGAACTTGCCACAAGCCATCGCCGTATAGATGGCAGATGGTTAGATAGATAGGCCGCCAGGGTTGCCACCACATCAAAAGCGACTCTGGCCTGAAAATGGCTTCTAATTACACAGTTTTTGGTGGTTGTCAACTCGGTCGCCTTGTTTTGCATAATTTATTGAAATGAGTTCTCGCAGTTGCCCGCGAGTCACAGCGGGAGAAACAGTTGGGCAAAGATATGGACAGCACCGCCCCCATCCCCCTGGCCCCTTGGGGCTCCACAAATGGAAGCATAGTGGTTGCTGTAGCGCAAAACGAAAGCTCAATCAATTTATTGCTTGTGGCTATTAATGCTATCCGTAGGCAACACAAACAGAAAGATCAAGCGTGCTCTACTGTTATCGATAAGTTATCGATTAAGTAAGTTATGGCTAAATATATCTATTTCAGCTGAACAAACACAGTTATGCGAGCGTTGACACAGCAGAAGATTTAAGATTGAATGTGTTATTTGTATCGATAAATGTATCGATAATGATTAAAATGTATCGCTAAGCTTTATAATCGAATCCAAATGTGGACTAATGAATCTGTAGACAAAGATAAAAAGATCTATTTATTTAAGAGAAAGAGAGAGAGAGAGGGAGTTAAAGCCAGCCAATAAATAATCGATAATTTTAAATACATATTATTTATCGATACATGACATTTTAATATCAATATATAAGAATACATAAAAGCTAACAAGAATTTTGATTGCTTTTAAAGTATTGTCTAAATGAAAACCCGAGCGAGATATTCAGATATTTGTATCGATAATGATTAAAATGTATCCATAAGCTTTACAATCCAATCAAAATGTGGACCAATGAATCTATAGACAAAGATCAAAAGATTTATTTATTTAAGAGAAAGAGAGAAAGAGAGAGAGAGAGAGAGAGAGAGAGGGAGTTAAAGCCAGCCAATAAATTATCGATAACTTTAAATACATATTATTTATCAATACATGAATTTTAATATCAATATACAATACAAGACTAAATAAGAGCTAACAAGAATTTTGATTGCTTTAAAATAATTGTCTAAATGAAAACCCAAATTTCCCACGCGTTTTTCTTCTTCTTCGATAGCCGCCCATTGTGCTGCTTGTCGTTGCGTCGTTCGCAATTATAAATTTGCATTTTCTTTGGCTTTTTCGACGCCATTCTTAACCTCCTTCAGCCTCGCTGCTTCTCTGCTTCTTCTCGACCCGCCGCGCCTTTTAAGCATGATTGTAATTTATGATTGCGTCTCTTTTTAATGTCTTGCTTGCCGCAAAGTGCCGTTAAAATGAAGCGGCGTGATTAATTTCAATTAATGCGTCTCGTTTCGGCTGCCCTCGACGCCAAAGCAAATAAAGCGCAGGAAAACCCTTTCAATGTGACAAAAAAAACGTACAACAAGAAAAACAAGCGGCGCAAAAAATGTTTCATCAAGTGGCGAAAATTGTGAAAAACCCAGCCGCGAAAAAAGAAAAACAAACAAACAAACAAACCGTCAAATGGAAAATGCCAACAACAACAAGGAAAAACCCTAGAAAAATAAACAAGAAAACGAATTTTTTCCTCAATTTTTTTCAATTAATGCGCGTCGCGATTGCAATTGAAAACCTCGCAAGGAAAAATTCTTAATGCCACTCAAACATCAAATGTGGCAAATGCCACAGAGCGCTAGAGATGAGCGATAACAATTTATACTCAATCAAAGATGAAGAACTAGTGAAGACGAATCTACAAGACTAGTTGAATATTTCCCAAGTCTTAGCTAGGGCATTTACTACTAGTATTGCTAATAATTGACATCGATTATCGATAATCGATATATAAAGATTGATTTAAAAAAAATCATATTCAATGACATGTGTAAAAATCTAAAGGCATCAGACTTTATCCTAATTTTGATAATAATAATATCCTTTCAAATATATATTGATATTTATCGATATATTTTCTGTTATCGAAAAGTTTGCTTTTACCTTGACTCTGCTAGAATATAAGAAACATAAATACATCCATCTTTTCCTACGTTCAATGTTATCAATTTCTAAATCTAATCTTAAATCTGCAAATCATCGATAACAATAAATATCGATAAGTTTATATTTTATTAGATACTTGCATCGCTTTGCTCGCATTTTCGAAATGTTCGTGCCACGACTCCCTGCCATCTTTACACTATGCCCACACCCAGCCACGCCCACTGCCTTCTTAGATTTTCCATGACCGCCCTTCCGCTGCCCCGCTCAACCCCGCGGATTGTTTTTGTTTGTTCAGCGGCTGCACTGAAATATTAATTAGTGCCCAACTCAAATAAAAACGCGGCGCACTAAAAATAGGCGCGTAAAATGTTGCAGAAAAAATTTGAGAAGGGATGTAGGCGGTAGTAAGGGGGTAGTGAAGTGTGAAGGGGCAGGAGAAAATGCAATCAGACTGAGTTGCGAGCAGTTGCCCAAAAAGTCGACATGTTAATCTCAACAGTAGCAGCAGCAGCAGCAGCAGCAGTCGCCGCAACAAGGACATCAGCCCGCAGCAATTAAGGACAACGGGAATGTGCATTGGCATGGCACGCCCCCTTACGCCCTGCTCAACCACATAACTGAGGGAAATTCTGTGAAAATCTGTGCCACACTTTTCCAGCAGCAAAACGGACAACAACTTGGCCCAAAGGAGAGCAAGTCCTGCCTGCCGTCGCCTGCCCGCAAACTGGGTCAAAATTATAAACACGTTATCATGCAAATGGCACAGGGACACACAGAGACTGAAAGAGAGACGGGAAAAGAGTAAGAGGGAGTGGGAGTGGGAGTGAGAGAGAGGCAGTGACAACTACTGATGAGTGCAGACACAGGCTGCACATAGAAATTATCGTGGCCAGGCGAGGCAAACAAACAACAACAACAACAACAGCAGCAGCAGCAGTTGAGTTATGTGTTTTGTTTGCCAATGCCAATGTTGGTTGTTGTTGCCATTGTTGTTGTTGCTGTTGGCCGCAGGACATGCCAAAACTGTGGCATGTACGCCACGTCCTGCCCGCCTGCCCCCAAACTCTGCCTCAAAAATCGTACAGCCCATTGACAATCTAAATTTGTGTCTGGCAATGCAACCAACTGCTGTTCGCCTTTCTGATTCACTCAACTTCAATTAGGGCGCAGCTCTTCAAATGACTTTAAGTCAAAGTTTCAATTAGAAACGAGCTCCAACTTATAGATATTATAGATAGTGCAGCTCAAGCCTTGAATATTTATATTTATAAGAATAAAAGAATAGGATACTTTTAATACATCATCTTATTACAAGTATCCAAAACTTTTAAAAAGCTCTTAAATATTATTATTTAAAAATTTCTCAAGCTCAAGGAGACCTCTCCAATATATCGACCTCTCGGAAAAACCTTATATATTGACAGTTTCTCAAGCTTTCTTAAGAACTCTTCAGCATCTATATATAGAAGTATATCTCGCTTATATATAGAAAATATCTAAGTCTTTCGAATAGACTTGAAGCATTCTAATAAAATAAAGTATCTCAAGGGGGATTGTTAGATGGAAGTATCTAAAGCTCTCAGGCAGATTGTATATCGCAAGTATATATATTTTTATATCGAAAGTATCTCAAGCTTTCAATAAGAGATTAAATATACTTATCAGAAAATCAGATGAGATATTAAAATCAAAAAGATATTAAAAATTCTTATACAAAAAGTATCTCAAGCTATCACATAGATCTTAAATGTAAATAAATAAAAGTATTCAGCCTCTCGAAAATATTTTAAATATACTTAAAAGTATCTCAAGCTCTCATGATTATACATATTTTCTGACAGAAGTATCTCAAACTCTCGAAAAGATCTTAAGTATTTTAACATAAAAAGTATCTCAAGCTCTCAACATTATGTATTCTCACATAGAAGTATCTCAAGTTCTTTGCAAAGACCTTGAATTACTTTTGACCACCTAGAAAGTCAGCTACAGCAGACATATCTGAGCCAGCGGCAATTATACAAACAGCTGGGGCTGGCCAAGTGGGCGTGGCTCAAGCCAACGCGCATCGCTGACCAACAACAACAACAACATCAATGTCTAAGCAACTATTAACCAGCCAGACAACAATTTGATTGATGTAAATGGCCGCACAATTCGCACAATAAAACAAGTTGTAATTACGGTATCTGGCAGATACATTTCTATCTTTTATTTGTATCTGCGATATATGTATATAGGCATATATGTATATACTACATAAATGTTTTCATTGCGTGCGCAATGCCAAGTGCAAGTGCAAGTCCAAATGCCTTATACCCGAGCTTCACTGTAATTAAAGCAAATTTACAAATTGCGTGCGCAGACGTTAGCTTGCCCCTCCTCCCACACTCTCAGTCTGTCTCGCTCTCTTCGTCTCTTCCTCTTGCTTAGCTACTTTTGAGGATTAACAATTTTTTCCGTTGAACCCATTTAAAATGCAGACTTTAATTAAATGATTAAGATCGTTGATCAGTCAGTCAGTCACCCAGTCAGTCAATCAGTCTGTCAATCATTTGCTTCTTGGAAAATTTTCTCACAGAATTTTCGCGCGCTTTTCGTTTCAATTTGCCCCGGAAATGGAAAAAACTGCACACAAATTGGCCACAGTTTGCCGATAGTTGCAGTTGCAGCTTGTTGCAGTTGCATTTGCCACAACTTGTGGCATTTCCCTACATATATGTATACATAAGTATATTGATGCGCATTCGTCACACAATTCTTCAACATTCTCAGCGCGCATCTAGGGAGCAAAAAAAAAACTGGAAATAAAACAAGTAAGAGTGCTCTAGTCGGGAGTGACCGACTTAGACATACCCTAGATGCCTAGATACCATTCTACATATACATCTAAGCACTTGTGTACATATCAATTCAATTTATAGTTTTAATAACTATACTATTCATATATGAAATAGCTTTTAAATTTGGGTAAAATGGGGGATACTATCCACAAACTTAATATTCCTTACAGGAAACAGCATAGTAAATACAATATCTCCAGCTTTTATGGTCTTCAAATGGAGCTTAAGAAAGTAATTCAATATATCGATTTTTATCGATAGTTAAATAGTGAATTGAGTGAACGAGTTATGCATACCATTCATATGTATGTATATATAGGCAGACTTAACTTTTATGGCCTTCAAATAGTGCTTAAGAAAGTAATTCAAAATATCGACTTTTATCGATAGTTAAAAAGTGAGATGAGTTATCGAGTTATTTGCATACCATTCGTATAGATAGACAGCCTAAACTGACATAGCTCGTCATCCTGATCGTATTTTATGGGAGCAGCCACGCCTCCTTCTCCGTCTTTCCACAAAACCAATCTACCCAGTTTTCCCCATTTTCAATGGGTTTGCAAAAACGTTTCAAAGCAAATGCTCGCTCATATATGGAAAGATAGTTTGAGAGAGAGGGAGAGAGCGAGACAGATAGAGAGGCGGAGGCCATTCTAGAGGAGTGGCATTCAAATATTTGCAGCTTGGCATATTGTGACATGTGGCCAGGCTGAGGCTTTCAGTCTTTCAATCAATCTTTCAGTCGTCGTCGTCGTTTTCTTTTACCAAGTTGGTAAGTTGGCCAAGTTTGCTTAATTGCCAGCTCACGTTTTGGCTTGGGCTGCGGCTTTTTGGCTTGATTTGCTCTGCCTGTCTGTCGCATTGACATTTGCGCTCGCCATTGTGCAGACAAATCGATCTGGCTCTGAAGACAGCAACAACTATTGCAACAACAACAACAGCAGCAGCAACAATTGCAGCAATGACATTGAGTCAGATAATCAACTACATCGGCCCAACTCCAAATGTAATGCCAATGCAAATGCCAATGCGACACACACACACACACACACACATGAGAGAGTTATGTGCAACTAAAACTATGAGATGGCATCTTAGAGATGGACACGTGAGGCACAACAACAAGTGTCGTGCGAGAATCGTTTGGTAAATGCTTAGTGTGACTATGCTTAGCTACACGGAGCGAAAAAACTAGGCAATTTAAAGTCAAATTATTCTAATAATATCTTAATCTGATCTTAATCTTATATAAATTCTATCTCAATCCTATATTTATCTTATCACCTTACCTTTTCCTTTTTTCTCTTTATAAGATTGGAATATAAATTCCTTATTGCAATTGTCAAGCTTCAATACAGTAAGACATTCAAATCAATATATCTGCTTTCAATTTGTGAATGAGTATAAATCTATACCTATATATACAGTCGAATCCCATTTATTCGAATTGGCTAGAGATAGATGTTAACAAATTTGTCAGGAATTTGATTTATCAAGAATTATCAACGAATTTTTTCGAGGGATCAGCATTTTTTACGAACTATTGAGGTTTTTGATTTAGAGGGGGACAAATTATTGGGATTAAACTGTATATATTTTATTATTGAAAGTACAGGATATATAGTAGTTAGATATAGTTATCAATCATTAATTTTCTAATAACATCAGGATTCTAACCCGGCTACTTTAGTGCAATTGTGTAAAAGAGCAATATTAAAGAAATCTATCAAGAATTGATAATAAATACAAGTGATTGATCTTCAACTTGCTGAACTTTGAAATACATAGATATTCCTGGAATTCGAACCACGATTGCTTGTCACAAAGTCGCCTCAAATAGTAGGCTTACGAAACTAAGAGAAATATGCAAAAAGTTGACTACCTTTAGATCTACTTAACTAGATAAGCTTTTACGGATTTTGATCCTGCAAGATCTTCACAGATCGAGCAACTATATATCCCAAAATATATACACGCGCTCATCTCTAGCGACATAGAGACAGCCAAGCGATGTCTGGCTTATGGCATCTTTTTGGTTTTATTCATGTGTGCCACACAGTTGCAGCACGTGTTGTTGGCCTTGGCTACGATGTGGCAACAACAACAACAGCAACAACTGTCGTCTATAGACGCCTGCGAAGCCTTGGTGGGTGGGCCACCAAACGTGTTTGGTTTTTAATTGCAAATCAGCTAATGGCAAGTGGCAAAGAGTGAGAGAGAGACAGAGAGAGAGAGAGAGAGAGTCAAAGAGAGGGAGGCACCAAAAGCCGCAACATTGAAAACAAAGTTCAAACAAAGCAAACGATTGACGGAGTGCCTGACTGACTGACTGACTGACTGAGTGAATGACAGGCGAGGCATGGCACATCAATTCCACATGAGTTGAGGCCGCGTTGTCCATGTTGCATGTAGCGGCGCGCTTGCCACAATTTTTATGACCGCCGTTTGCATTTGTACATTGTTGCAGTTGTTGTTGTTGTTGTTGCAGTTGGTGCAGTTGCAGTTGCAGTTGCTTTAAATGTAGCGTGCAAAACTTCAGTTTTAATTGCCAACGCATGCATTGGACCGCCGCCACCTGGCCGAAAGAGGAGCACTTGCTGTTGCTGCCACATTTTGTTGTTGTTGTAGTAGCTGTTATATTCATAAATTTTGTCAAACACACACACACACACAGCGTCTCTAATGCCAGCTAGTCCTGCGTGAATGCTTGTCAATGCGCAGCAAAATAAAATTTTTTCTCTTTATGCTATCTCACTCTTTCACACACAACAATACCAGCTCTTTCGCTGACTCAATAGCTATATATATTTTTTTAAATTTTATATATATTTTTATTATATTTTTGCGCAATGCATAAAACTCTGCACCATAAATTTACATCAACAGTTGAGTGGTATTCGGGGCGTATGCGTAATGTCAGCTACAAAGCGGACGGGAATATGATTAGTTGAATATGAATAGATTTATGTTTATGAATAGTTTTATCTATTTGAAAATCTTGAATATGTAAAATATAGATGAGAAACCCGAGCTGCCAAGCGCGTATCAAAAATATCTAAACACTTTATAAGTTTATAAGTCTCTAGTTATATATAGCGACAGACTGGCGGACAAATCAATATACCCGTTTTCATTTCGATCGAGCATGAAAATATGAATAGACTTTATCATAACGCACAGCAAATGGAATCAAACGTAAAGCACAAAGGTCATTAGAGATTAGGAATGTTGAGTCATGTTGCTCAGGTAGACATGAATACCTATGTAGATATATATATGTATATACTGATATATGTTTGAGATAAGCTCTGTGATTACATTTTAACGACAATATTATTATGTTGTTTTACCTTTTTGTAGTTGTCGATGGCACGAGCATTGATCAACAATTGTGTCAACATTAATGCACAGGTGAGTACTGCGATGATTGCTCACTGACGGAGTGATTGATTGATTGAATGATTGATTGACTGAGTGAGAAATTGACACAGCAGATATATAGCGCTATCAATTTCAAGCGACTCGAATCTAGCAATAATTCGTTAATTGAGAATTTATTTGATAGGCTCATTTAATGAGTGATTGACTGATTGACACTCAGTGACTGATTGACTACGCGTCTGCACAATAGTTCCAGCAATTGATTCTCTCTGAATTTTAGATAACTCTTAGTTACTTAATTTAGACTGATTGATTGTATGATTGAATGACTGATTGATTGACTGGTTTACTAGAATTTGACTAGCAGAGAATACCTAAAGTTGTCTCTCTCTCTCTCACACACTTTTAGTAACTATTTCCTTGCAACTAACTGTTTGATTGACTGACTAATTGATTGTCTGATTGACTGCTTGACAGTGCTTTACAGATAGACTGACATATAGCGCTTACGTAAAAGTCTCTCACTCTCTGTCTCTCTTCTACTCTAATATCTAACCTTTTGAAGCTCTTTACCTATTTGATTGACTGATTGACTAACTGATTGTTTGATCAACCACTTAACTGTAAGTCTGACTCTCAAAGCATACCTAACACCCTCTTTATTTCCCTTTTCCTTTGTCTAGTTCAATAACTTTGAATCTCTTGGACTAACTATTTGAACGACTGACTGACTGCCTGACTGATTGATTGACTGACAAAGCGAAAGGCATAAAGTTCTTTGAATATTATGCTCTTTGTTGAAACTTGACTCTATCACAAACGCGCTGAATGTTTGTTTGTCTGACTGACTGAATGATTGATTGACTGACTGACTGATTGACTAAGCGCAACGCTTTGTATTTTAGTCTCTTTGTCTTTGGCATTGTTTGATTTGCTTTGCTTCGCTTTGGTTTATTGTGATTGCCTGTTTGTTGGCCACGTTTGTTGGCCCCGTTTGTTGGCCTGTTGCTTTGACTTTACACGTGTTTGCACAGCCAATGGCCGCAGTTGCCGCAATCGCTGAATGTGCTGACTGCTGACTGCTGACTGCCGTTTTGTTGCACGCCACCTGCAGCTGCCACCGCCACCGCCGCTTTGTGGGCCAAATTTGTTTGCTTGGCTGACACCTTTGAAAGTCGTTAAGCCTTTGGCAACCGCAAAACTTTGGCTGGCCAAAAAGGCTCAAAGCAAGTGCGGCCTGCCTTTTGGCTTTGACTTATTTGTACTAGCCTCTTTCCTCTTCCTCTTCTTCTTCTTCTTCTGTGTATAATTTATTATACTCTGGAAATTATTTATCTAGGGATGAAAAAGAATCCCTAGGGCAGCTCTAGATATAAAACTAAAAGAAACGAGATTCTTTTGTAAATTTTATCTGAAAACTTAAACTTGTATATTCTAAATGTAAATTCCAATCCCAATTTATTGTATTACATGCAATTTCAATTTTCGTCAGCTTTTTATCAAAACTTAAAGCATTTTTATCGCAGTCATTCAAATTGAAACTAATCAAAATTAAGTCAATGATTTTTTGAGGTTATTTTTGTTTGCCCTTTGACAAATATGCAACATCAACTGCTGCCAAGCGCCATACAAATAATCGCATAGACTTAAGTCTAAAGTTCTTAACATATTGCTAAACGTTCGCTGACTCAGTCAGCAGCAGCAGCAGCAGCAACAACAACAACGATGGCAACTAGGGAAAAGTTCGTTGTCAAACATTTGCATTTCGCTTGAATTTCTGATTGCAGCAAGAGTGAAAGAATGACAGAGACAGAGAGAGAGAGAGAGACAAAGAGAGAGGGGGGAGAGGAAGACAGTGTGAGGAAGAGGGAGACAGGAAGAGTTGGTGCCCGCTGGCCACTGGCAAAAATTGCAGACGGCAAATTAATGCCAGCGCATTTATTTTTGTCACAAATGCAAACAACAGCAACAGCAACAACAACAACAACAACAACAACAACAGCAACATCGACGTTGGCGTCTGGCGCTGCCAAAAGCGAAAGCAGCGCCAAGAAATAAATAACGCAAATAAATAAGAAAAGTGCCCCAGGGCACAAATACACACAAGCACACTCACACACACACAGACGCATACATGCACAGAGACAAACAGCGAGAGTGTGAACGAGCGATAGAGCAAAAGCAATAGCAACAACAACAACAACAGCAGCGAAAGATGCATCAATGTTGCAGCTGCCGCGTCTTTGTTGGCAACATGCTGCTAAAGCTGAACTGAATTGTATCCAACTAGCAGATACTCTATACCACACACCTGCACAGCTGCAATATACCTTATTAAAACTATTCACACTAATTACAGGGTATAAAAAAAATACACATAATGCGTTTCTTTGAGCCAGCCACGCCCCTTTAGTGCCTAATGACAATAAAGCTGCCATGTTGCCAGCACATTGCCAATTAATTTGAAGCAATGTCCCAGAGCAACAGCAGCAGCAGCAGTATCACAGTTACTGCTCCCAGTTAATGCAGTTGCAGTTGCTGTTGTTGCAAGGCTGCAGGCAGCGCATAACGAAATGCATGAAATGTTGAACAAATAAATAAAGCGACAGGCGGCAGCACCAGCAGCAGCAGCAGCAGCACCCGCAACAACAATGCATTGCAATGGAGAACAGTTTTTGACAAGCCAATGCCATGACAGAAAAAAAAAAATAACTCTGCTAAAAGCAGCAACTAAGCGATACCCCAAGCCCTCTCTCCCTCTCTCTCACTCTTCATAGCGCCACAATCTGTAAATTGCAAAAGTTGCGCGCGTTTCCCTTCATTTTGCATACGTTTCATATTTATGTCGAGGAGCCGCAAACAGCAGCAGCAGCAGCAGCAACAACTGAGTTCGTTGCCCGCCCCCGCCCCCGCCTCTTCCTCGCTCTCGCTCTTCCTCTCCCACTCTGCGTGCGTGTGTGTGTGTGTGTGCTCTCACAGTTAGGCCAGACATGGCGACGCTGCCGCTGACGAGTCGTGTTTACAGTTAGAACGACTGCAAATTGAATGTGCGTGCAAAAAGGGGAGGTTAGCTAAATTGCAACAACAGCAAGGCGGAGGCCATTGCAATTTTCAAATTAGACAAATACCCAGCTGCAAACCACAGAAATGGCAACAGCAACAACAGCAACAACAGCAACAACAACAACAACTGCAAAACTTGCTGCCATATCAATTAGCACATCAAGCTAAAAAGTCAAAACAAAGTCTAGACAAAGAGCGCCAGCGCCATCTAGCGTGCACTTTGCGCGCACGCTTGACCCCTGCAACGACTTCCTCAGCTTCTGCCTCTCCTTCTCTCTTTCTCTATGCCTATGCAGCGCGAGCTATTACGTCATCGCCACTTGCTTGCCATTGTTATTGTCGCCTGTTGATTGATTATCGCACATCACGTCAAGATAACAAAAAAAAACACAGCCACAGTGCGGCAAGCGTCATGGATAATGTGATGAAATTGCTGGCGGCGTCTGAAGTGGACAATAACAACAAGAGTGGAATGTAGTCCACATTATTTTATGCCATATATTAAATTATTGCATATTAAATGTTTATTACAACTTTTTGATTCTAGAAGTATTTCTAGTTTTCTCAAATACAAAATGGGAATTAAACCTTGTTTAAATTTCATGGGTTGTTTAAAGATTTATTCACTTTTTATATTATTATATGACATTTATAAGTTCTGTTTTCATAATATTTGAAATTTTTCTTTGGGATTTGATAATGTCTGAATATTTTCATATTTGGGGATTCGAACCCACTTTTTAATTTGTTGACACCTCCTTAATTTCATTAAGTTAACTTTGTATTACATTAACCTAATTTGTTTTGTTCTTTTTACGAGTATTATTTCATATATTTGAGAGCTTAGTTATATATTTATATATATATATATATTATATATTTAAATCCAGTTTTAATTAGTTGGCTTGCCTTTAAGATCTCAAGCTAACATCCGGTCTATATATCTTAATTTTTATTTATGTCAGAAAGAATATCAAAATTTCCTTTACTCCCCCTTATGTTAGCTCCTTACCTGATCAGCTCACCTTATTCCCCTGGCTTTTCGCCTCACCTTAATCACTTATTTTCTTAAATTTTGGCCACGCGCTTGTTGCATGTCTGCAGCGTCTGTTGGAAACGTGTCATTCATTAGCGCCATTGTTAGCACCTGGTCCACGGGTCGCATTATGAATATATCTTATTGGTGTTAATGGCGGAAAAGTACCCGCAAAACAAACTTCAAACAAAAGCGAGCGAAGAAAGAGTATTAGAATAGAGGTTGTTTCTTTTATTTATGAGAAACTATGCGACCTTGGCCACCAATATCGGGGCTATCGGTCAACGCGTCGTATGAGCGTTATTTTTGACTACATCTAATCAGCTAACTGCATATATAGCCAGAGCTCTGTTTCATTCATTCTGTCTCGCACTCTCTTTCTCTCCTCCCCTCTCTCTCTCACACGCTCACTCACTCACTCTTTGTCTGTCAAAGTTTTTGCCTTTCGGCTGTTGTTTATTTTAAAAGCTCTACATCATATTCGAAAATAAATTAGCAAAGCAAATAAGCATTATCTCCCTCTCTCGCTCTCGCTCTCTTTCTCTTTGTTTATTTTTGCACTTTGCTGGAAAATTGCGTAGAAGCGGCTACAAATCAAATCGAAAGAGAGAAAAAATAAAAGAATTTCGAGTTGAGCTGTCGATCAGACACCGAGGCAGCCGTCCAGACAATTTGCTTTGATGTTTACATAGAGCGACGTCTGTTTGTCCAACTGTCCAACTACCAGTAGCTGCACACACATACATCTAAACATATAGATATATATATATATAAATACATAATTAAAATACATTTAAGCTTTTTGTTAGTTTTTAGCAAACAGTTTATTTATTTTTTGCCGTCTGGGCCAGACGTGCTGCTAAATTAGTTATTTGGCTGACTGTACCTTTTAAGCCAAGTATGCTCTATTAAAATGCAAAGCGAGTTAGATGCACATATTCTAGCAGCTTCTTATAATTGTCTATTGCCAATAAAAAAAATAATGATTAAACAATTCTAATTTGAGTAAATTATCAATAATTTTTACAATCAAACATATCTCAATCATTAAATAAATATGTCTTTTTATATAAACTACGATTACTTTTGTTTTTAGTAAAATTTACAATGTGCCTGTAAATATTTACAATGCATTGCCCATTTTAGCAGCTCATATATAGCCTTTTCCAAGTATCTCTTTTATGCTATTTTTGTTCTTTTATACTTTTATTATATTGTTGAAACGTTATCTGTTAATTAGATCCACGAAGTATGCACAAGTTCATGGCACATCATTTATGGAGCTCCTAACTATCATAAATGTGTCCAAAAATAGATATGGTTTAATAACTATATAGTTATATAGATATATACTCCATAGTAAGCTTAAATTACTATTATATTTAGTTTGAAAATGGTAGCTAGCAGGGTTTTTGGGGGTTTCAACCATGATCAGAGTAGCTAGCTCTATTAGTAATCTTATAAGTCGAGGCTTTAAATTTTTATTTTGATAGTTATATCTGAGTTTTATATATATTTTATACTTCATAGAGTACATCTGTAGTCGTCTTTCATTTACTTTGCATGGCTGATTGATGAACTGAACTTGAAATTGTTTTTTGTTGCAAAAAAAACAGAAATCAATGAATTGCTTTGATTTGCACAGCGACGAAGCAAACGAACGAACGAACGAGTCGAGTTGAGTCGAGTCGAGTCGGATTGAGTTATGTCAAGTAGAGTCGAGATGCAACTGGGCTTTGAGTTCCATTTAGAGTCTTAAGATCTGTTTGCGAGCATATATATATATATATATATATATAGAACCGTCTACTTATTAGATAAATGTGCTGCGAGACAGTCGCGCGCATCGCTTTGCCACAATGCGAAGGCCATTTATCAAGCTCTGCTGCAGAAATAAAGGCGAATGATTGCTTGACTGACTCACTGACTGACTGACTGACTGACTGACTGACTGAGAGATTGACGTTGTGAATGACTTAAGCATTTGGCTGAGCTGGCAGCTGTCAGTCGTATCACTGATAATTGTAACGCTAATTTCCTAGCGCACTCGCAAAAGTATCTTAAACTTGAATGTAGCTGTATCTGTCGCTGTTCCTGCAGCTGTATCTGCAACTAGCTTATGTTTCTGTATCTCAAACTGTAGCTGTATCTTTTTAGATATCAGGATTTGTGTTTGCTTATGTCTCTGTATCTATATTTGTATCTGCATCTGCATCTCAAGCAGTAGATCTATCTGTATCTGTATCTACACCTGTATCTATATCTATATCTATATCTATATCTATATCTATATCTATATCTATATCTATATCTGTATCTGTATCTGTATCTGTATCTGTATCTGTATTTGTATATGTATCTCTATCTGTATCTGTATCTATATCTGTATCTGTATCTGTATCTGTATGTGTATCTGCATCTGTATCTGTATCTGTATCTGTATCTGTATCTGCATCTGTATCTGTATCTGTATCTGTATCTGTATCTGTATCTGTATCTGTATCTGTATCTGTATCTGTATCTGTATCTGTATCTGTATCTGTATCTGTTTCTGTATCTGTATCTGTATCTGTATCTGTATCTGTATCTGTATCTGTATCTGTATCTGTATCTGTATCTGTATGTGTATCTGTTTCTCATACAGTAACAATATCTATATTAGCATTTGAATCTGTATCTCGAATTCTATCTCTATCTGTTTGAATATGTATCTCGAATTCTATCTTTATCTGTTTCTGCTTTTGTATCTGTATCTGAATGTGAATCTCTCGTTATCTGTAGCTGTATCTGTATTTCTATCTCGCTGTATCTAAAGTATTAGCATTTGTATCTGTATCTGTGTCCGCATCTGTATCTATCTGCTTTTGAATCAGTATCTGTATCTCAATTTATATTTGTATATGTGTCTTCAGTTGTATCTGTAGATAGATTTGTATCTGTATCTGCATTTTAAGCTGAATCTGTTTGTACGTTTGTGTCTCCATCTCCATCTCAAGCTGTATCCGTATCTGTATCTGCATTTGACTGCTTGTGCGCCTGATTTTGATGTCTTGCTGCTTTTGATTTGTTAATTGCATTCTAGTAGACTTGTTTTTCTACAACTATACATATCTGTTCGCTATAGATACTCTATATTCGTATATATAGGCACTTCAAGTGCATTCTGTGATTGACTCGCACAATTGTGGTTGTCGTAAATATTTTAATTAACCATTTGCCATTTGCATTGCGTTGCGGAAACTCAAATCAATGTCAAATTGAAAAAACCTTTGGATATGACCGCAGCTACATAGATATAGATACTATATCTTTTATGGCAGGCAGCCTGACTGAATAATAATAGCACTAATAATGTTTGTGCTGACCATAATTCAATTGTTCATCATTTGTTTTGGAGTCCAACTTCAACTTCAACTTCAACTTCCAG
The DNA here is from genome assembly GCA_035045545.1 of Drosophila gaucha. Lineage (NCBI taxonomy): Eukaryota > Metazoa > Arthropoda > Insecta > Diptera > Drosophilidae > Drosophila > Drosophila gaucha. The sequence goes on from JAWNOY010000252.1 coordinate 771,062, forward strand.
CTCACGACATTTGTCGCCAGCTTTGCAGTGCCTCACCTTCTGCTTCTTCTTCTTCTTCTTGTTCCTCTTTTTTTCTGCTACTTCTTCTGCTTCTTCTTCTTCTTGTTGATGTGTGCAAAACTTTTGTCGCGCGGCCAATGACCAGACAATGACCCAACAAACGAACGAGCCATTAGCATTATCATCGGCCCCGTCGACAACAACAACAACAACAACATCAACGCCGGCAATAAAAATTATTAACATTTAAACGTTGCTTTGAGAGAGCAGCCACACGCAGCGACCGCCAAATGCCGTCGCCAATTGACAAAGCACCACAGTGCGCACAGTGGTTCAAAATCTATCTAATGAAAAATAGAACTTAGCATTCAAGAGGAGCTTATAGCTTACTATAAACTAAAATTAAGAATCTGATATTTTTAGAGAAAAGTATCTTTTAAGCTCAAGCTTAAGCAAAAACTTTAACTTACAGAGTTTCATTACTATAAATTAATAAATTATCTGATTAGTTTTTCTGAATATGTTGAATAATTCATTTTTATGAGTCATTCTTTTGAATTTATACTAAACCATATATCATAGCTCTTATTTTCAACTTCAATTTTAATCCATACATCATATATCTCTAACCACTGTGCAGCGTCATAATCATGATGCTAATGATCATTAGCATAAACTATCTAGCGCGTTTGGTACTTTAAGACACATGCGGCTAGCCGCGGGCCAAAGCTCAGTTAACAAAAGACAACAACAACAACAACATAGCAAACAGCAATGAGCTGAAGAAGAAGAAGCAGGCGAAATAATAAAAAAAAAACCAACATTTGGGTTACTAAAACAGCAAACGACGAAAAGTTCGTTAAAGCCGAAAACTGTAACCGAAACCGAAACCGAAACCCGAAGCCAAAAAGCGGAACTTGTAATTTAATTTCGTGTATTTCACGTTTTATATTTTCACGCTAGGTGTCGCTGTTGTTGTTGTCGCTGTTGGCGTTGCTTTATTTGCTGCCAGCTTGGTGTCTGGCTTAATGAGCTGTAGGCTTTGGCGCTAGTCTCACGGCCCAATTGCAAACTAATTGCAAACGCGCTTCGCTAAATGAGCGAGCGAGAAAGAGAGAGAGCGAGAGACGCAGTGAGTAGGGGGCACAGTTAGAGAGGAAGCTTGAGCTGACAGCTGAGCTGCACTTGAGCGCAAATAATGGCAGACGACATATCCAGATTTTTGACTGGATATTTTTCATATACCCTAAGCCCATTGAAAATGGGTTAAACGGGGTATATCGGACAGTGCAAGTTTATATAACAGGCAGAAGCAGGAAGACCCCTAAAAAGTATATATGTATGCGTTCTTAATCGGGAACTCCAGCTAAGTTGATCCAGCAATGACTAAATGTCATAAGCTAAACTAAAATAGATATCATAAAGGTAAGGAATTGAAATTCTAATTGTATATTATTGCATACCAAAAAACTTTATCATTATATTATTTCGGTAACTCACTCCATTTCCTTGTTATCGATAAAAAGCCGATATATTGACTTGGTTTTTTAACCACAGCTTGAAGACCACAAAAACTAGAAAATTTAAAAATTTCCTATGTAGTTTTTGTAATTATCACACAGATTAAAAATATAACAGATTGTGCTTAGTATTTCCCTTTCCTACGAAAATTTAAAATTCAAAAGTAAAGTTATTTTAATAGTAGTTATTTTATATAGTAAAGGCTTAATTTGATAGATACACACATTTCAATGACACATCAAGACCCTGAAAATTTCATTAAGAACATACATCTAGTACCGAAGTTATTCAATAACTAGTGTACCTACCATAGAGCAGGGGCTCTACAAAGAACGAGCGCAGCCTATGTGTGAGTGTGTGTGTGTATGTGTGTTAAGCCTAGAATGATTTAGATAGTAGCTTATTGCTCATTTGGTACAGGGTATCTGCTAGTCGGGCACTCTCGAGTAGACCACTCTTATTTGTTCTTTTTTGGTCAAGCTGTGGCAGCCACATGTGGCAAGGCAAATAGCTGGTGAGCTTCTTTTTTGTTGTTTTTAATGTCAACATAACAATTTCTGCTTATCTAATTGCAACATTTTGCATGCAACAAAGCAGGCAACAGGCAACAAGCAACAGGCAATGGGCAACAGGCAGATGAGCAGGTGTTTTGCACTAAGTGCCAGGCATGTCAAAGAGACACGGACAACGGAGATGTGGCTGCAACATGTTGCACGGCTTGTGGCTTAAGACGCTGTGCGACTCGCGACTTTTATCTTTCACTTGTCGGCGAACGATGGCAACGAAGTTTGCCTTAATTTGACTAGACTTACGCATTTAGAACCGGAAATGTACGAGGCAACTGTCATTTGTGTGCAAATAACACAAAAGACGACAGCGCGCTGTTGCATGCCACATGCTGCACATGCTGCACATGCGGCAATAGCCGTGGCCAGCGCTGAAATGGAGCTGCAAAGCCAAAACATTGGCAGAGATGAATGGCTCTGCGGATGCTTGCCACAAACTCTGTGTAGCGAGTGGGGGCAGGTGGGGCATGTATGAAAGACCACTCCTCTTCTTCTTCTTCTTCTTCCATACACTTATAACTTAGCTGTACTTGAAATGATGAACATACCTGCAAATAGAGTAAAAGAAACAAAGAATTAGTATAAAGTTTTTGATTTATGAGAAGTATGAATATATATCTTTGAAGTATCTCAGATTTATCATAGATAGAATGAAATGTTATACACAAATATTATGCATATTATAAATACTATATTAAAATGTACTAGTATCATATATTAGGAATGAATTATATGTATTTAAACTATTAATACTTTCTTAAGTATCTGAAGTATATATATAGCCTTTCTTACGTATCTAAGTTTTAGTGTATTTCCCAAAAACAAACTTTATAGAACCTTTAGAAGTCCAATATTTATCGTTGATAAAAATCACAAACATATCTCATTTATAAATATCATAAATCGTAAATATTAAAAACAAATCTTACATTATGATCTTCACTTCATTCTAATTTATCTATTTATCTATCTGTATCTCAGACTAGTTACTTCTATCTTAAATATAAAAGAATAATGCTCCATAAAAAACTTTAAACTATTTCTCTATCTGTATCTAAGACCATTTCAATCTATCTTCAATTTAAAAGAATAATGCTCCATAAAAAAAACTTTAAAAAAGTTATAAAAGTCTTGACTAAAAGAAACAATAATAATGTATAGCTATTTAAAATTTATAGAGCTAAACTTATTTGGGAATTAGAAAGCAATTAAAGCTACCAGCATTTGTAAGCTTTTAGGAAAACTCTAATTTATGAAACTTAAAAGATATATAGGTTCTATAAACTATAAGCTATAGTTAAAGTCCACAGTCTACTTAAAGGATTATAATTCATGTTATAAACAAATCCTCTCTACATTCCTCCACTCATATCTCTCTCAGAGCGCGCCACGTGTGACCTATTAAAACTGAATTCATAACTCAAACAACAGCCAAAGGAAAACCCTGACAGTTTAGTATACCCCAATATAAGAAAATAAAAACAAATTCCATTTAATCAAAGCGAAATTTCAAAGTGCGTCCGATAAGCAAAGCAAGTCTCATTTTAAAGAATCAAGAAACAAAATAAAGCTATGGGAAAAACCCACAAGAGTTAAAGACAAATAAACAACATAATCTCACATAATCAGAAACATATTCAAGAAGCGTATGATAAAACAAAAGCTAAACCTCAATTGATCCCTAACGAAGTTCAAAGCGTGTGGCACGCTCCTTGACACGCATAATTAGCTCTGGGTGTTGCCAGATGATAATGATAATGATAATGATGATGATGATGCGGCCCATTTGGTGTCAACTGCTGACATCTCGCGCTGACCTTCAATCGAGAGCAGGGGTAGAGCAGCTTTTTTCTCAATGAAATGTGGATCATCTATATATATTTATATACAAAATTATATTGGAACTCAGAAGTTATCAGAGCTATTCAAATTTGGTTTATGATTCTTTAAATATTCATTGATAGTTTAGCTAAGAGAATTAAATGAATATTACTAATAGACCGAGAGTTATATACATATGTACATATATGTATGTATATCAGAACCGAGTAGTCTTCACAAATATTATAGACGCTGGCGTCTTTTTGTCAAGCAAATCTTATCAGCTGCTCAAAAAAGCAGCCGCAACAATCAAGAAGAAGAAATACACGCTCAATGATATGTCGCTTCATTTTCTTATCAACAAAAAATAGTAAAAAGAGCAGAAAATTAGAAAAAAATTTGCCGACGACTAGACAAAAATAAAACTCAGCGATAAGCAAAAGCAAGTCAAACAAAACATGCGAAAAAGTGAAAACGAAAATAATAAAAACAATATCTATAGCCCAGAGAATGAGAGAGAGAGAGAGAGAGAGAGAGAGAGAGAGAGAGAGAGAGACAGAGAGAGGTACAGACAGAGAGAGGCAGAGAGAGAATGAGCTACAAAGATAAAGAGAGACAGAGAGAGAGACAGAAAGAGAGAGAGAGAGAGAGAGAGAGGGACAGAGAGAGAGAGAGAGAGAGAGAGAGGGAGAGAAAGGGAGTGAGATAGAGAGAAAGAGAGAGAGAGCAAAAATAAAATATATGCAAATGAAAATTATCTCCTTCGACTAAAAGATGCGCTATAAGAAGTCTTAAGATACGTTTCTTTACTTTTCAGAAAACTGACAATCTACTTTAGACAATAAAAAAATAATACAATAATAATATTATATTATACAATATAATACATAACATTATAATATAGATTGAATATTCAACTGTAAGTTCTGGAATATACAAATATTTAAGAACTCTTTTTATTATAAATAATATACAATATATATATACATATTTATATAATGTTTTACAATTTTAAAAACTTATTCTGCACACTTTATAAGTACAGGGTATATGATATATATTATTAATAAATACAAATATAAGAAAAATAATAAAAAAATAATAAAAGATGACGAAAAAAAACAATTAATGAAAAAATTGCGCACGTTGAGAGCGAAATAAGCAAAAGGCAATGACAGTTGAAAAATGTATAAAAATCATTGGCGCTTGGCCAATTGTCAGCGACAACAACAACAACAACTGGCGACAGCAAAGTGTAAGAAGAAGAATATATATATATATATATATATATATATATGTATATATTATATATGTATATATTATAATATATATGTATATATTATAAACAGCAGCAAGTGCCCTGAAGACAAGGCAAATTTTTTCAACTAGAGCAAATCACATGAAAGAGCAGCAAATGCTCTCCCTCTCTCCTCCTCTCTCTCTCTTTCCCACACTCTGTGTTTTGACTAAGAAGGGGGCAAATATGAAAAACCCAACGAAATGTTTTAATTAAAATTGTCTTAATTTATAATTTATGTTGGCGGCATTAATTCGCAGGCAACGTCGTCGTCGTCGTCGTCTTCGTCGAACGATGCGCGGCACTAATTCACAGCTGGTCCAAGTATCTAATAGATATACACACGCACACTCACACACACAACAAATAAACAACAAGTCTAGAAGTCGCAAAGCATTTACGCAGCATTCGTACTTTAGGCGAGACGTCTGAATAAGAAAAAAGCATATTTCATTCAATTTGTTTTAAAGATTGAATCGAAAACTTGGGAGAATCCAAACAGTGTATATCTATAGTAAAAAGTATTTATCAATTTTTCTAAATATGTATTATATACCTGTATACACCTATTTATCTACCTATCTGTATATCCATCCATTCATCTATCAATATTCACTCATCTATCTATCTATCTTACATCTAGCTGACCATCCATCTTTGTTTCTACACATTTATTTCTCTAAATATTCCAAATTTACGTATATACATAGTTTATTCATGTAAAAATATAGGTAGCATCTGTTAATCGAAAAAAATATCTATCTACATATACAAAACTATCTTTCTACCTATATAACTATTAAATGATCTAACTCTTTATATATCTTCATCTATCTATACAATCTATCTATCCATCTATATGTATATTCTATCTATCTGCATATCTATATGTTTACATATATCCCTCGAGCTTTCTCTCTCTTTCTGTATCCAACTTACTGAACTAATCAAAATGACTCAAGCATAGCTAGTTACATCTAAGGATCATAAAATTTGAATAAATTTCATGAGTCATTAAATAGTTTAATTTCAAAGAAATGACTCACAAAATACCAAAAATGTTTAAGCATAAAAATCAAATTATGGAAATGCACTAAAAATTACTAAAAAGATAAGATAAGTGAATAAAACAAATTTGAATTTAATGAGAAATGAGAAAATGAGTTAAGAACCTCTTTTAATATTCCAAGTATTTTAAGAATTTTTCAAATCTAAAATTTCTGCTTTTCTTTACAATTTCTCTATCAATTTCACGCAGTTTCCGCTGCTACAGGTGAATTATAAAGTACAGATAATTCTATGCAATCTGAAATCAAATCTCACAGCATTAAGCTTAATTCTGATAAATTGTATGAAAAAGAAGAACTTTAATTTTGTGGAAGCTAAAGCTCGACTTTTGTCACGTGCCCAACTCGAATGACAGCTCGAAATGCGTTTGCTGCTTGCTTGGATGAGCTTGCCAGAAGAAGTTGCACAGTTGCAAGTTGAAGTTGTAATGGAATGTGCGTCCCTTACTCACAAAAAAAACCCCAACTGCCCCTTTTAAAGAAAGGATTTGAGCGTCCCTAATGAAAAGGACGCAGTAGCTGTAACTGGAGTTGGAGTTGGAGCTGGAGCTGGAGCTGGAGTTGGAGCTGGCTGAGTACAACGCACTGAGTTGCAAACGAGGACGATGACGACATGTTGAATTCCTCTTCTCAGCTCCACGAATTGACAGAGGCGAAACGCATTGTCATTGAAAGGAACTTGAGCGTGGCACTAGGAAGCAAGAAAACAACAATGAGTCCTTGCCCCAGCGGCAGCAGAAGGAGTCGAGGGCGAGGCCAGGGGCAGCGACCGCAGCGCAGGTTCGGCAAACGAGTTCAGCGACAACGAGAAAGACGTCATCATGTGCTGCGAGTAAGATAAGCATGGCAGTAAAAGAGAAAGACAGAGAAAGAGAGAGTGAGAGAGAGGGAATGAGAGGGGACTAAAAAGTCTTTAACCTTTCAAGGATTTTCTAGACATTCAGCAAGTCGCATTTATTGAACATTGAGCTAACAACTGGCAATGAAGCAACTTAACACGCAAAGCGAGAGAGAGAGAGAGGAGGAGCAAGGGGATCGTCCTTTGCATCCACGTGTGTGTGCAGATCTCATAGAAGGATAAAATGCTAAAACGAGTGCAAAAATCTAATAAAAATTTGAACGAGAGGGTCGAGCAAAAGTTGATGAACTTTAAGCTAAGCAGCAGAGGGTCGCCTTCAGCAGAGTAGGTTGGGACTGAAAGAGAGAGGACCAGTAAAAGCTAGAGTGAGAGGCAACACAAGTTGCGTTACGCATTGCGTTGAGCTACCTGAAAGAGGCTCTTCCCCTAAGAAGCAGAAATATATATATATATATAAGAAAGCAAATGCCTTAAGCTAAACGGAGGCTATAGGATATAGATGGAAGAATATTAAACGAGGGGAGTTAGAAAACTTTGTTAAGATGAAGATATCAAAAAAGAGAGAGAGACAGAGCGAGATAATCAGAAGATTATTTTATATATATGATCTATTAAGAATCATTCTAAAATATCTACATTATAACAAGGTATTTCAAAGAGCTTCACTAAAGAAAAAGTTAGGTTAGGTTGAGCATATGAAAAAAATGTTAGCTCTATCTTATCGCCAATTTGAATGACATTACGTAAAGAGCGGCCCTCTAAGCGCGCAACTGTACAACTAATATTAGAGGTACATAAATGTATAAAACATATGTGTACATATGTATATATATATATATATATATATAGATATATATATATCTGTGTGTGTAGTTTAGATGGCAGCAACCCCTCAGTTCCAAGGTGTTGCTTTGTCTATGGCTCTACGCATTTGTTAGCCAAACTGCAAAGGCAACGCAATTTACTTTTGTCTTTTGCTTTTGGGGTTGGCTTTTTGTGGTCCTGCGAAAGAGAAAAAATGTTTGCCTAGGGGTTAAACCAGGTTGTTCTCGCCTGGCGCCCCCTCCCCGCTAGCCTTTGTCTTAGGTCGAGGGTGACACGCACTTTCGTCAATATTTGCAATGCATTGCAATTAAAAATTAAAACCATCTGCAGCTGGAGATAAAATAAGAACAAGCATCATAATGCCCCATGGGGCATGCCACCAAAAGGGTTGCAAAAGCTGCTCTGCGAGGGGCAGGATGGGCTTAATTGCCTTTTTTGCCAACGATTAATGCCGAACGATAGAGCCACACAAATTGCCTTTAGATAAAGCGATGAAAGATAAAGTAGAAATGCAGCCAAAGCTGAAGCGAATTTGTAATTAAAGCGCACAATGTTGCGTATACGTAATATTTTAGTATATATTTATGGAAATGAGACGTTTTTCTATCGCTAACTATTGAGCAGCTGCGCTACGTGACTGAAATTCTTGTACCCATTGAAAATGTCAAATCAGGGTATAATATTTTTGTTATCATTTTTGAAACAAGGTGTGGCAGAGTCCAATCAGCCCAAATATATTCTTGAACATGATCAACATTCAAGTCGTTCTAGTATACGGGGCTGAGTCTTTTTTACGCAGAACTCTCCTCTTATAGCCGAATGAATTTTAATTAAAATCATCGATAATCGATTAAAATCGATATCAAACTTTAGTTATTTAAGTATAACTCGAAGATTTAAAAGACAATTTTGAATAGATATTATCTGAGAGCTCACCTAGATAAGAAGTATTACATTTTTTGGATATCTTTCTCCATTCCAGCTGAAAAAGTCCCTTTTTAGATGACAACCAACACTATAAACCTTAAACTGTTTTCAAGGGTATCTACTAGTCGTGCATTGTTCACTAGTTCATCTTGTTTTTCACATTTCACACATAAATTTGATTTATTTGCCGACTATTTTTAAGCAAAGCCAAAGACGACAGCTAATTGTTGCTGACAAGGCAAGAAAAATGAAAAACGAAACAAAAAAGCGATTGAAAAACTCAAAATTTGGCAAAACGGCAAATGTCTGTACTATACCAATACATATATGTATATACTATAATATAGGCTCATCTAAAATGAGACGAAAAAGGGAACGTATTTGTCCGTTAGATGCTCTACTTACATCATATGGTTATCAGAGTATTCGAATGATAAAATTTTTGGTGCTTTGATTTTCTAATTTTTACAAAAATTTCATCTAAAAGAGTTTTTAATAATTTATTTATATTATATAAAATATTTTGATCGAGCCACATCTATGTCCTGATTAAGAATATATATACTTAAAACGCTCTGCCAAGCCTCCTTAAGCCTGTTACACACATTGCAACAAAAAAGACTTACACTGTTTTAAATTTTTCAAAAGACTCAAGGTATATAAAGCTTAAAACCATTTATTAGATAGTTTTTATTATTTGTGTAATTTCTAAAAAAAAAAGTTAAGTATACGCCAAATCCTCAAAAATATATAAAACTAAACAAAAGAAATTTCAAGCCCTAGATACCCAGACTTTCGATTCGAACTACAATATATTTCGTATTATTACGTATTACGTATACGTAGTTAGCTTTAAAAACAATTTTAAATAAATATATGCTTGAATATTGAGGTAGACGTAAGATAAAGAAATACGAACAATTTTTTACCAACAAATTTTTCTCTATAATTCTATTCCCTTGCTTTAGTAAACGTTATAATCCTGCTCCCTGTTCCCAGTCCTTTTACCCCTATGCCATACCCCAGCTAATATGCCCCATTTATGAACTAGAGCAGACAAAATTGCCATAAATTACAAAAATGTTGCTTGTTTGCACTTTCGGCATATTTATTATGAAAAAAACAAAAAAAAACCGAATAGAAGAGGAAATTTATTTATTGTTGCTGGCAGTCAAAAATTGTTTGTCGCTTGTTGTCGACGTTGTAGGCCACGCCCACATCTCTCTCTCTCTCTCTCTCTGTCTATATATTGTGTGTCTGTGAGTTTTTTCCCACTGCAATTTTTACTTAAAATAAAAAAGTGAAAAAAAAAAGATTTTTCAAACGAAATTTTTGAGAATTTTGCATGAGTTGTTGGCGGCTGTTGCTTGTTGCTGTTGTTGTTGTTGCTGTTGGTGGTTGGCTGTAGCAAACAACCCGGCAAGAGATTTTTGACAAGGTTGTCCATGTGAGTCATAGCAACAAAAGCTGCTCAATGAAAATGACAACAATGTGCGCCAATAATTAAGTTTGGAAAATGGAAAATTGCTGCTGCCAGCAGCGCAGCAACTGTTGCTGTTGCTGCTGCTGCTGCTGCTGCTTAGTGGGTCAAATGCGGTTTGGCTGCAACCTTAGCTCGTTGGCCAAAACCACTTAAAATATTTAGCTAAAAATTGGCGAGCCGAAAAAAAGAAACAAATTGCATAACTCGCGTCGCCAGCTGCTGCCCCAAACGGTGGCAAGTGGGGCAAGTTGTTGGTGCAGCAGACATTTCCATGTTGCCTTTTTTTAAGGTCATGGCACACCGATTGCCATAATTGAGGCGCAACGGAGGCGGCATGGGCGTGCCAGCTGCAACAACAATTGGCAACAAGTTGCTGCCACATCGCTTGCAATTGCCATTGCAATTGGATTTAGCTCGCAGAGCGAAAGCTTAACAACTCCACAAATGTTGCTTGCAACATGATGGACTATCGCTTTTTTATCGCCTTCTCATCTTCCCACAGTATATCGATATATATCGCAATCTTATCTTCAGAAATGTTATCGTTCTTGTACCGCTTTTTATATGAAAAGCTGATATCGATCTATTTAAGTTATTTTAATACTTTCTATCCTTCTTTCTTTATGTATATCTCTTATATGCTCATATTCTTTATCTAATTCGATTTTCCATTGCTTTTTTAACTCTCAGTTTGATTTGTGACAAAAGCAATTCAGTCATTCCAAAGAACTCTATCTATATTTTCAGGCTTAACTTCTATAGTCAATCAATCAATCATTTAATCAATCAATTAGTCAATCATTACTTATTTACAAATCTAACTTAATCATATATTAATAAAATTGAAAAAAGTGCTTAAGAAATACCCTGTAAATTTTGTAAATTTTACAAAAGTATTTTCAAAAAAAAACTTGACAATTTTTTAAAAAATTCTCTGCAAATTCAACAATCAAATTGAAAGGTGTTGTGTTTCAGAAATACCCTGTAAATTCAATAACCTACTCAATTTCAGCTTAATCTGTCCGAAATGTCGATGGCACACAAAATTGTTGTTTTTGGCCAACATTTGGCATCCATCGTTGTTGTTGTTGCTGTCAGGCAATTGGCAGCTGTTAACCGGTTTTGTGCGGCCCAAAAAAAAGCAGAAAATTGGCCAGCCGTCTGCTGGCTGACCGACTATGCTTTAGCAAATCAAGTTCAAAACTGCAATTTGATTAGTGCAACAACGATGATGATGATAATTATGATGATGATAATGATGATTATGATTATTTCAATGTTGTTGTTGTTGCTGTTGGCAGCCAGCAACAGTTGCTGCTCTGCTTCGCTGGCCGTTTGCATAAGCTCTAAGGGCACTCCATCCAGGCAATTAGATGGCAACAACAAGCGCAAAAGCCGGCCCAGACACATGGCCAACACAGCCATAACAACAACAACAACAACAACAACAACAACAACTTGAGTGTTGCCTGTCACGTGTAAAAAGTCAATAGATTGCACAAAAGCAGCGTCAAGTGCATTGAGAGAGAGCGAGAGAGAGAGAGAGAGAGAGAGAGGGCGACGGCTTAGCAATAAAGAGGTCGCTCGCTTTTGCTATGCTGCCTCAATATTTCCGTAAACAACAGCAAAGAGGGAAAGAAAGAGAGGGAGAGAGAAGAGAGAGAGCTAGTGAGTCTCTGACAGCTGAGAGCCAAGTCAAATATTTCATTAAATGCAAACAAGGATGGTCTAGTCGGAAGTGCACGACTTGTAGATGCCCTGCACCACCATGCGCTTACAATAATTCTACTCTTCTTCTTTATAGACTTACACTGACGCACACATATAGGCAGAGCTTGTTTTTCGACAGCCCCTAAAACTATGGAAGACTAAGTATGGAATAACTTCGGTTCTAGATGAACGTTATTGATGAAATTGTCAGAGCGTATTTATGACATCCAAATGTACGTATATACCAAAGACTAAGTTTCAACTATTTGAAATAACTGCTATTATGATAACTTTCCCGCATATATATATAAGAATTATCAATTCAAGGAGGGAATGGAGATATAGCTAAAATGTTGAATAATAATAATCTGTGTATTAATCTCTTACCTAGATAGTAAACTAAAAACTAACTCAAGCCAAGGCCAGCTTCTGCCTGTTACATGGGAATGTGACTGTCATCTTAGTTTGTATATATATTCTTGATCAGAATCAATAGCTGCATAAATGTAGATCTAAATATCGACTAAGCTACAGATCAGCCAGACCTCTATATGTATATTCTTAAAATTTTATATAAATTTAGTAGATATGCCCACTGGAAGCGTAGCAAATTGGACAATACTATACTTTAGTATAACTCCTATCATATTGATGTTAAGGATTTGACATCAAAAATATATATTCTTATAAGCCGGCATTACATTAAAAAATCAATGCCACACGGATCCATCAACTTAAATACCAACTCCTAAACTTTCAATTTGCTGATTGTTCTACTGAACAGATTGCAAATAAAAACTTGATATAAAAAATATATATATATATCTACGCCCACTGGAGGCGTGATAAATCGGAAAAAACAATATGGTCCACATTTTAAGAGCTAGAACTTGCTCTACAGATAGACTTATAAATTATATAGCCCATAAATCCAATATAATATAGATAGACCTTTAAATTTTCTAGCCCACAAAACCAATATTCCCCGCTATACCCATTCTCAATGGGTGCAGGGTATAAGCAAAACAAAGCATAGCAACAACAACAAAGAAATGTTAAAAGCACGTTACGTTATAATTACGCGAATACAAGTAGACAAGCACCTTCTCCCACCTCCCCCTTGACACGTCCTCCCCCTTTCTACATTTGCTTTGGCCCCAGCTCAGTGTCGTCTTCGACGCGTTGTCAGCTTCTAATATTTCATTAGCTGAGTTGCGAGTCGCGTGCCCCATTCCCGATTCGAGACGGCGACAGACGAGGAAGGCGGGTTGCCAAGGCGGAGGCTAGGCTAGGTCTTTACACACTTTGAGGTTATGAGCGCAATTTGCTTGCGCCAATTACAAAAAACAAACGAAGCAAAAGCCGTCTGAGCGGGAATCTGGTTGCTGTGCAGCTTTTTCGGGGCTGAAGACAATGTGTATTTAGCGAGCTAAGTGAGAAAGAAAAGAAAGACGATAGTCAGATACCCTGTAAAGTTGTATCTGAAGGTAGACTGCAGGAGGAATACATTTGACATGAGCTTTAACATGCAGTTAAATGTCATTTATGACATCAAGCAAATTTATTAATAGAATTACTCGTATTAATTACGAACTCAGTAGAGTTCGAACCCTATTTTTGATGTCAAATAAAATTTGTATGTTTGATATAGATAAGTTTTCTGCTAACGTTAGGCATCTTAATCTATTTTATATAATCTTAAATGTGATAAGAGAATTTTGATGAATGTAAATGAAAATGTGAACGTAAATATTAGTGAATTTTTTATCAAATCAAATGTGAAATCTGATAGATCATCTCACCAATCAAATCAAATAATGTTGGTTAGTGTATTTATAGCGTCAGAGCTGGGACGGCAGGTAAAGGCGGCAGGTAAAGTGGGTCTTGCATTACATTCTGTGGCATGCAACGGCGTCACCAGCAAATTGACATCACATTATGCTCGTGTGTGTAGGTGTGCGGGTGAGTTTGTGTGTGTGTGTGTTCGTGTGACGGCAATATCATTTACAACAAGCAAATGCCGGCTGATGCGAGACAGGTAGGGAGGGGGTGGGGCAGGTTGGGCATGTAGAAGGGGCTGCTGCTGCTGTTGCATTTGCCGCAATGTCGCGCGAAATTTACAATTGACGTCGTTGGCGACATTGTTGCTGTTGTTTGGGCTGTTGTTGTTGTTCTCGCATAGCTAGACTCTCCCGGCCCAGCAATGTTCACTCATGCGCAATGACAGCCAGCTGCAACACCAACAACAACAACAAAAACAACAATAGCAACTGCCACATTTGACGTGCAAAACGTCTAGAATTTCGCTTGACGGCTTTTTGGCTCTCGATGCTCAACACGAGTAGCCGTTGAAATTTAAAACACCCAACCGAATGCAACAACAGCAAATGCAACAGCAACACGCAAATGTAACACAATGTTATAGCTAAATGTTGTTGTTGCTGTTGTTGTTGGATTGCACTTTCACACGCGACAACAACAACAAATCGAGATAAAATTGCCAGAGATTTATCCACTCAGACAGGCATCTGAAAAGAGGGCGTGGAGCTGGGCAACTGGCCTCCTCCTCCGCCTCCGCCTCCGCCTCCGCCTCCGCCTCCCCCTCCTCATTATCAAAATGAGCCCTCGATAAAAGCGTTTGTCAAGTTTCGAATTACGCCCAGCTGTCAATCAATTAGTGCTTGACAAGTGCACAACAGTTTGCATCTAGCCGCAGACCTAATGCAGAGACAGAGAGAGAGAGACGGAGAGAGACGGAGAGAGAGATAGAGACAGACAGAGACCACATGCCAATCGTTAGACATTTGACAAGGTTATGTCAATTGGAAACACTGCCACATAATAACACTTTCCAACACTGATTGTCAAATGCTGCGAACATTTTGACAGCCAGTTTGACCGCAAGCAGTTGCAAATTTTATTAACTGTAGATTTTAGTTCCAATATTTGATTTATTTATAATATATACAATAAAAGTAATTCCTTTTCTCTAATTTCCTGTCTCTTTCTCTTTGCTTTCCTCGCGTTATCTCTTCTCTCCTCTCGGAAATGTTAATAGTAATATATTATTGATTAAGACATTCAAATCTTTAAAGCTTTGTCAAAGCTAAGTAAATTCTTTTAAAAAGCAAGTAAGAAAGTTGCAATCGGGCGAAACCGACTGCGTTATACTTCTTCATGGTCAAACCACAAAAATTTCATCAAATATTGGACTTTTCGGAGTTCGCTTCTATAAATTATTTGACTATCTGGCTATACGCATCATTTAATTTATTTGACTATAGGTAGAGAGAATCAACAGTGATCTATCTGCAAAATTGTGTGATCCTTGCGTTCAAACTGTGAAAGATAGAGCTTCCTCCCAATTGTCACTTCCCCAAAAGGGTACCTCTGTTTAGGGATGGGATCCACGAGTATTTCTTCCAAATTCCACCTCTTACGGCCCATTTAAATCCGTTTTTGTTCTGATAGATTTAGCATTTCTCGATTTGCCAATTTCTTATCCAATCTGACGCGGGTATACATGATAATACGTTTCGAATTTCCAATATCGGACCAATATACTCATTTCAATTCCTGAACGAGTGTAAAAAACAAGATTACTTTTCGCAAGTCAACATTTTAAGCCAAAAACCAAGAGAAAACCCACAACAAATAACAAATATTTTTATAAGAATTATTTTATGGAATTTACTTAAGATTTTATATGTTCAAGGTCATGTATTTAGCACAGATATGAAGAACTTGGGGTTCTTTGTGAAAAGTGAAGCAAAAAGGAGAGATAAAAAGAAGAAGAAAAAACTCTAGATTAAAACTTGTTGCAAACAACTTTTGTGTTGTTGCTGTTGTTTTTGTTGCTATGCCTCTTATCGCATAAAGAAAAGAAATTTCTATTAAAAACTAAAAAAAATTCGCAATGTAATTTTTTTGGCAAATTAAAATTGGCGAAATTAAAGCAATACTTGTATATATCTTCGTGTATCATATATATATATCATTAAATTATCAGTTAACAACAATTATGCGGGTCCACAATTATATTTATTAAAGGTCTTGTGATTCTTTGTTCAATCAAATTCAATTGGCTGGCAATTAGCTGCGATTGTCAGGCAAAAGCTCAAGCTGTGCGAACTAAAGTATGAAAGTGGGATGAGAAAGAAAGGAGAGAGAGGGGAGAGAGAGGAACGCTGGGACAGACACTTGTCGCAAATTTCCGCCTAGACGAAAGGCCGAAAGACCGTTAAGCAAATAGGAAGGAAGCCAAGAGACAGACACACACGGCCCAAGAACCAGAACTGGAGAACTAGAAATAGTAACAGAACCAGTGAAGCAAGTCGCAACAAGCGTCACCTGTATGCCAGGTGTAAGCTGTCAGATGTTGCCACCCAAAAGAGGGTCGTCCAAGCCAGGGGACGGGGGTGTGGCGCGTCTGACGGAAACGTTTGGGCCGAGCGCGAACATGGGAAATGACACTAGGAAATCGCTTGTAAACAACTCGCTCAGCGAGTGTATATCATCATCATCATGATGATGATGATGATCATCATCATCATTTCATTGCGCTATCATCATTGCAGCAAGATTTGCGATTTGCGTTTCATATGCAAATTCTGTCACGTCTGGCGCGGAAGACGACGCTTAGACGTGGTTCTTAAGATACGAAATGGGCTATACGAAATGGGGGATATGTGTATTTTATATAAAGCAACTGCCTGCGATAACAAATGGCTCAACTGATAAGCGCTATCAGCTAGGCGAATGCAGACACTGAACAAAAAATATTATATAAAAAATAAATTGCTAAATGAAACAACTTGAAATGTTTTTGAAAGTGAAATTAGTTAAATATTTCTTGACTTAAGCACAAAGTTCGTAAAGTAAGTACGTTTCGCACTACTCTAGTAAGCTTCGTCCGCTTAATCTAAAAAAGTTTTGTATTGATTTTGATTAAAACAATATTTTCTTAAAAACCAAGTTTTTTATACCCTTGTAAAAAGCTACAGAGATGAAATTTTTCACAAAGGCGTCTTTTTGCTACGGGTGTAGTATATCTCGGAATCATTTTGATCAGTTCGACTATACCCTATAGCTCCCATAGGATGGATAGGTTTAAAGAAATGTTTTGTAGGAAAAGACTTAGACTTAGACTTGAAATTCGGAAGATATACCCGTGTATCACACCTCTATACAAAAATATATAGTATATAGAGATATATATGTCCAATGGGCAAATCATGTAAAACTATATATTCTACAGTTTGAGAGCTAGAATATCCAAACATACAGTATTGGAAAATTTGACATATAGGTTACTGTTGACCTCCTCCATAGATTGACTAAAAATTATATAGATACGCCCCTTGGAGGCGTGGCAAATCGGTAAAAGCCGTATCTTGTATAATTTTACACCTAGTAAATACGTCAATCTTGACCTCTTGCTGGCAAATCAGAAAAACAATACTTATATTCTTTACAATTACAAGGGTATTACGGCCTGGTCTAAGGTAGCCATCCCTCCAGTTATTTTTGAGAAATTTTATAAATATTTATTTATATTTATTAAAAATAAATAAAATAAAATTAAATTATTCAAATATATAGAATTTATAAGAAATTCTTGATAAACTGCTTTCAGCCTTTCTAAGCTTCCCTCCTCGTTTTTTTCGAGTGTAGCCACAGACAGATAAGAAATCACTGCGCAAGGCAAACACACAAAAGTCTTTCGCATTATTCTAATACATATTAAAAATAATATGTGTACTATATATATACTATATATATATACTATATATACTATATATATATATATATATATATATATATACATATAAGAAACTATGTGTAATACAATATGTTATCAGCTGCGCAGCTTCAATTCAATTATAAATTACAAAAACACACACACACACACGCACGCATACATATGCGCAATCTGTGTATATAAACAATTTAGTTGCTTCATTTGTAACACATTTTAAGTCGCAACTAATACAAAAACAACAACAACAAGCGCCAAAACGAGGTCATTGCCTATTAGCAAAATAAGTGAAAATAAATGAAAATAAATAAATATATATAAAAATAAATAAAAATTCCAAAGTCTAAATAGACGAATACGCAATGCCCTTTCGCAACCAGTTGCTCAAGCGCAAGGCAAATAAACTGCATATAGATAAATATATAGATAGATAAAGTTCTTTTGTACTACGCGTCGGGTACTTGATATTAGTGAACATTAATGCCAATACAAGCAATAATTGTTATTATTGTGAGAGTGTCTATAGTAAAGGGGCTTAGTTAAGTTATGTAAGACAACAATTAAGCCAAAGCACTCATCATTTATTTGATTTCAGTGCATGTACTTAGCGTCGGCTACGTTATATTATATTTATATTATATTATATATATAATATAATTTATTTTATATAAGAACAAACTAAAAACGACATCTGTCGGGCAAAATTTGTACTGTAAATATAGATCAGTTGGATTTTAGGTTAGGTATTCGCCCTGGTGAACATTTCGATTATATTTGATTGTACTACTCGGCGGCTACTTAATATTTAATTTAAAACTTGATATAAGCTACATATCTATAAGAAATCATCCTTCTTTGGAGTTGAAAAAAAATATATAAGCGCTTAGGCAACTTTAGCTACAACACCATCTAAAACTTTCTTTATTGAAAAACAACTTGGAAAAAACTGTTTGAATAATTAGATTAAGAGTTAGGATTAAAGATGAGATCGGGATTTTCGGAACCCGAAATTGTCCTGAAACATCTTTCGAGCAGGTTGGGAAGTGCTTCATCCTCACATCAAGGTGGCATAGTAAGAGATTCTAGAGATATGCTTATGAGATGAGGTAAGCTTCAGGATCGAGATTTTCCGGACCCGCGGGTCCCGAACGGGTAACTCTGGAATGTCGCCATCCCAGAGCATATCTCTAGAATCTCTTACCATGATCTCATGACCAAGCATATAAAGCAAAGCCCAACTCTACAAACTCAATTTCATAAACAAATTCAATCACAAAAAATTAAACCTTTTTAACAAAAATTTACATCGGATAAAATTATAAAGAGATCGCTGCCCTCTAACGATGCCAATATAATAAGTGCAACAACAACCGAATCATTGACAAAATATTTACATAACAATTTTGCACCTCTATAAAAAAAAGGAAAAAAATATTTATATATGGAAGCAAAAATGTTGGAAACACGTTTCGGTTATTTAAATATTTTCACTAATTTGTGTTTATGCGAGAGGGAAAAAAAATAAACACGAATTTCACAAATCAATTGAAAAACGATACGCAACAACAACAACAACAACGTGTCACATATCATTAGCAACAATAAAAATATAAAAAAAAAAGTCGAACGTTCAAATTTAATCGTTGGGCTTAATTAAAATAAACATGAGAATGACTTTTTTAAACATTTGCTAAGTGGCGCGGCGAGCAGAGAGAGTAGAGCAGAGCTCAAGACGGTTCTGCTGCGGTCTGGAGTCTGAAGTCTGAGTCTTGTCTGCCTCTAGGCCACCAATGGAAGTGCAACAACAACAACATCTGGCAAACTATTTAGATTTAAGATCAACGATAAACGACGCATTAAACGTTGTCCGGCTGACTCGAGGCTCCGGCCAGGCACACACACCTGTCTCAGCAGCAACAACAGCAACTAAGCCAACAACAACAAAGCCAACAACAAGTACTCAGTACACATAGTTGTACTTGAGCCCAAGCACCCAGCCCCAAGCCCAGCACACAGAACCGGCCGCACCTCCACAGACTTTGCTCTTTTTCGCTGCTGTCTGTCCGACTTTTTAGACTCAAAATCCATAATAGAAAAGCACAAGAAAGGTATGAAAAGCACATATAATGATAGACTAGAAAATGACCTGTAAATAGCTAATGAGAGATATAGAAGCTTATGGAGTGATTATAGATATATATATAGCATATCTCTTTAAGAAACTCTTCTAATCTTCTATATAATATAATATCTAACAAGCTATAATCTTCTAAATTTATTTAGTAAAGTACGTTTGATAATCGATATTTATCGATGTTGCTGAAATGTGGTACAGTAAATCATATTTTAAGACATAGTAATGACAAGAAAAGCAAAACAATCTTTCTAAAATACTCAAAATTTCTGAAATTGGGTATTGATATTTATCGACTTTGATCAAACAGTTAGATCTTTCTATGATTTGAAATACTAAAAAATCAAGACTTTGATAACGATATTTATCGATTTTGAATAAATCGGATATATATACATATGTTTCTTATAGTATTCTCACAGTCTCTGAGGCAGTTTTAAATGATATCGATATTTGTCGAAGTCACTAAAATCACAGATATTCCACTTTGCAAGTGTGTGTATTCATAGTATAAACGTATATATAGAAGCATATATGAATATATACATAAGTATACACCAGTATCAGTATCTCTTCTAATCTTATATATAATAATCTATAATCTTCAAAATTTATTCAGCAAAGTGCGTTTGATAATCGATATTTATCGTTTTCTCTGAAACGTGTTATAGTAAACCATATTTTAAGACATTGTAATGCCAAGCGAAGCAAGTTCGAACAATCTTGCAAAAATATTCAAAAATTCTGAAAATGGGTACTGATATTTATCGATTAAACAGTAAGACTTTTCTGGGATTTGAATTCAAATAAACCAATTTTGGAACTATGATACAATATGCTTAATAATCATGACTTTGCAAACAATATTTATCGATTTGAAATAAATCATTTATATATCTAAATATGTAAATTCCCACAGTCTCTGAGAGAGTTTAAAATGGACCAAGTTATTCAGGCATCGATCTTAAACGATGTCACAAGAATAGCACATATTTCAGATTCCAAAGTATGGTATATTTATAGTATATATCTATATAAAGAAGTTTATATGTAATGTAGAAGTATATATGTATATAAAGAAGTAAATCTGAATACGTACATACATATATATACAAGTATCTATCTTATATAATGTTATATACAGACTTTTAGCCCCCATTATAAGTTAAGGTTCAGATATAAATGAGCTAAAGTCTCTAAGACAAAAGCAGCTACAAAATAAAACAAAAAACAAATCTTATAAAGAAGAAAATCTGTATACATACATATATACAAGTATTCCAATCTTATACAGTCCCAAGTAAGCCCAGTTGTCCGTCACATACTCCCTGCTCAACTCCAATATACTCTTTATTAGACTCTCTTAATGGACACGGGGTATAAAAACAAGCAAAAGCTACGAGCATCACATGACAAGCTGATGATGACGATTATCATGATGATGATGATGATGATGCAAGGAGGTCTCGAGACTTGCCAGAGGGGTTTTGACTAGATCATCGAGCGAGGGTGAGCAAAAAAGAAAGAAAAAACTCAATCTCTCGAGCTTATCGCGCTTATCACATCGCCAACTGTCAGCTGGGCCAACAACAAGCTCAGCGAAGCAAATCCCTGGGGTTAATAATCATATGCATACAATACGTATATATGTATATATACATATATACATTTATATATGCCATATATGTAAGTGTATAAATAGCAGAGCAAATTCTTAGTGGGTGATAGATAAGGCTCATAGAAAACACCTGCTGAAAGCTGAGAGTTAGAAACTAGTTCAAGCCACGAACTGTGACAGCCCTTCGCCTTGCAGTTTACAGTTATCATGAACTGTTCACATGAACTATTTCAAAAGAAATATCTGAAATAATTTTTGGGGAATTCCAAGGCAAATTAATTGCAAGCGGATTCTGCATGATACGCCAATTAGCTAAACACATAGCTGAACACTAATCAAAAGCGGGAAAGAGAAGGGGAGAGAGAGGGAGACTGAACATGTGTCTGCCTGCTGACCAAGTTTTTTTTTCGCTTTGGTGACGTCACAAGGAGAGCTTCGCCAATTTGCGAGGCGAGCTATTTGTCGATCTTATCAGCTGCGCTTCATGGATCATGCGATCGGACATAACCCTGACTGCGTTTTTCTTTTGTTAATATTCGCCCTTTGTTTTAGTATTTATTTAATTTTTGTTTTTTATTTTTTTTTTGGTTTTGGCAAGTCGAAACGTGGTCAGCGAAACTTTTCGCTGAGCTATCAGGCTGAGAGTGTGAGATAAGATAAGCGAATGTCCAATATATGGATTACAACAACATGCAAGGGGTATTTCGGACGTGCTGTGCATACAACCAGAAAAACACGACGAAAGAGCAACAAACAAAAAGCGAGCAAAAACAAAAACACTTACTAAAACTAAACTCTTATACAAAATTTAAAAACATATGCATATGTATGTGTATATATTTAAAGATTATATTGTAGTATGTAAATTTGGTATTTTTATGTTAAGCAAAAACCAAAACCAGTTCAAACTGAATTTAAAAACATGAAATTTGCTCCAAAAATATTATTTTTTTGCGTTTCGAGATTCTTGAGTGCAAAAACGCTTTGGGGGTTATGTAAGCAGCTAGAGAGCGAGCGAGAGAGATAGAGTCAGGCAGCGAAAGTCAACAGGCGACGGCGACAGCGACAGCGACTGCGAGGGCTGCCAACTTGATTAGTCACACATAGGCGCCCGACACACACAAAAAAAAAGCTCAGCCGCCACTCTGCGAAGGGCAAAGAAACAAAACACACAAATACATACATTCAAACAAAAAGGTCTGCCGATTGCTCAGTCAAAGTCTGCGCCTCGTGACAACGTCAGAGGCGTCGTTATTGTCTTTGTTGTTGCTGCTGCTGCTGCTGTCGCCGTCTATCACGTTCATTGGCATTTGAAAGTAAGTTTGTTTGCATGCTGCGCCCGTTTGGGGGCGCTCTGCGCTAACTACACCCCTCTCGCTCAAGCGCGCTGTCTGCCGCTGCTGCTGCTGCTGCTTCTGCTTGTTATTGTTTCATACAAACAAACATGCATACACACATACATACATACATTCACACAAATAATGTTTGTGTGTTCCTTTTTTTGCGCAACGAAACGCCGCTGGCTATTGGCTTTGCTGCGACTGCGCGACGGCCCAGACAAGAGCAGCAGAAGCAGCCTAAGAGAGAGGGAGAGCGGGAGAGCGGCAGAGCGGGAGAGAGAAGAGCGAAGAGCAGCAGACAATCGTTAACCGGTTTGCGATTTATTTTTGCCCTTGCCACCCGTTAAAGCCAGCAATTCCTGCTGCCACATAACCCCCCGCCTCCCCTGCAGTTAACCCTTTTTTTGCTCATTATTATTACATATTTGCTGAATATTTAACATTGAAGCTGGTGCGAATCGAAAAGGCGCAGTCAACGCCACAGAGCACAATGACAAGCAAAAACACAATCAGTGCAAGCCAAATTGAGTATCGATAAGTTTGTTATCGAACTTCAATTCATAAATAAATGCTGTCAGTGAAGAGTAAATTAGCTAATGCGACTGAGAGGGGGAGAGAGAGAGATAGAGTGTATATGGAGCTTGTTTGCTGCCCTCGGTCTCGCTCTCTTCTCCTTTGTTGCTCTCCTTTTTGGCTTCACGCTATTTTGATCGATTTAGCTAAATTGACAACTCAATTGTCGCCGCACATACTAAAAATAATCAACGTTCGTCATTGTTCTTGCTGTTTGCCAGCAAACAGACGTCAGCAGCAGAGACAACTTGTCGTCGCTGCAGAGCGTCGTCGACGCCGCGGCCACGGCCACAGCAGACGCGCTGGCTGCAAGCAGCAAAAAAAAATGGAAAGAAAAAAATAGCTTTGGGCCAAACCAACAGCTAAAAAAACTCTGGTATTTATTGTTATCCAACAAAAAAAATCGAGTGCGCTGTTTAAGCATAAAATTAAGTAGTTTAAATAAATAAACACAACAACAACAAAAACGAACGTGGCCGGATCAACGGCAATTTTTTTTTTTGGGTGCAGTGAGGCAGAGAAAGAGATAGCACATTGCACTGGCATTTAAATATGTATAAGAATACATTTAAGAAGAAAAAAACACTCACACACTCACATACACTCACACACACACACTATATTATATTATTTGCATAATTTTAAATGCTGCGCATTTTTATGAGTGTCGCTCTGTCGCACCGCCGCAAATACGCATATTGCTATCACATTCACACAGCATTTGACTTCGCCTTTTGTATTTTTATGAGTTTTTAACGGGCGCGCAAGCGACGAAATGTCGTTAAAGAAGATCGAATTGAATGCGAATGCGAAATGTGAATGAGAATAAAAGAACAACAACAACAACAAGAACAAGAACAGCAGCAGCAGCGACAACCAAATATGGCGCCGCCTCAGTCGCCGCTAGTGGGCGCTGCAGTAGCCGAAGGTGTGAAGCAAGCGACGGCGCTTTTCAGTTCTGATTGGAGGCGAGCGAATTGAGGGCCCGAAAAAAGAAATAAAAACATAATTAGAGGAACAGCGGGCTGCCAACCTAGTTTTTGTTGTTGTCAAAGCTTTAACGGTAACGGTCGCAAATGCGAACATACTTACACAAAATTATTGCGTACAAGCATATACAAAAACTAACACACATAATTATTTTTTAATCTTTAATCTTTGCAAGCATCCGAAAATGTTGTGTGAAGGCCAAATTTTATATGTGAAAAAACTTTAATCAAAATTGAGACAGCAAAAAATTCGCAATCTGATTTTCTATTTTCCAATTAAACATCAATAAATCTCGTATGCCAATTAGAATGTCTAAACTTTAAACTCATTAAAATTAAGACTTTTTTAACAGTTTCATATTCAATTTATAGTTGGAAATTACTTAACGTAATAAATCGCAACCTTTGAAACAAGAATTTCACACATTAATATTTTATGATCTAGCTGTAAGCCATTTTGGAACAAATTCGTGGAACTAATTGGGCTTATATTACATTTAACGAGCCTGTCTTCTCTTTTTGGAACTAATTCATAAATTATTCAGAACTACTTTCATATTGAACTAGTGTAAGAAAAGCTCTTCAACTTTTTTGGAACTAGAAGTTCATTTACCCATAATTGTGAATATATTTAAAAATATTAAATAGATAAAAAAAAACTCACCTTTCGTTTCTTGTGATCCAGTTCACATTGCGCCTTGTGCATTTCCTTGAGTTCCACCTCCTTAAGCTGATCCAAAATGCGTTGGTATTTCTCCCGATTCTCCACATCAAGCGCCACATGAAGATAATCATGCCAATTCCTTGAATCGAAGCCCCAATGACAGGTGCGATTCTCCACCTTGCGATGAACATGACCAACAAATTTCTGAGGCGAGAACCAGCAATTGCATTCGAGACACTGAATGCACGTGGGCTTCTGGTACGAATACATATCCGGCGTACAGATACCCTCGCATTTGCCAAAGCACTTGTGATACACTTGAAAACTGAGTGCGCCCTTGCCCAAACTTTCGACGGGAACATAGCTGTTCCGATCGGAGCGATGCAAGAGGGCGGCGCAGAGTCGTTCCGCATCGGTGCGCGTGATCAAGCCGCTGCCCTTCACATCCGATGGCAAGATTTTGGCGGCCTTGAACTCTACGAGCTGTTCGGGTGTGCATTGCGAACAGGATATGCCCAGATCCTCGAAAATTCCATTGATCTGATCAAGAGTAAAATCGTTGAGCACATTGTTCAAGAATTGCGGCAAGCACAAACGCATTTCGCCGCCCAGCGAAAAGCAGCCAATCGCCTTGCCCTCCAATCGCGTCTCATACAATTCGCCGCAATCGGAGTCAGGCTGCGTTAGTATTGGCTGGGACAGCTCTGGGGGCAGCGGCAGCGGCGCTGCATATATCTGTGCACGTTCGCTGTGAGCAGCGGAACTGGCGGAACCATTTGTCGGTTCATGCGTGTGCAGCTCATGTGGTTCCGGTGAACTGCTTATTTCCTTCTTGATGAGCGCCACGGCGGGGCCCTGTAAACTTTTCGTAGCGCTCGTTTGGTACTTTTTCAGCACGCTGCTGATCATCGGCGTCACGTATTCGGTCATCGCACAGTTATCGATAACACGCTCGATAGCTTTTAATTTGTTTGTTTGACTTTTCTTGTACTGCTGCTGAAAACTGTTATACGTGCTTTTACATTTTCGTTCAATATTTAATTTATATTTTTATAAATTTTTATTTTATATTTTTATTTTTAATTTATTTTATTTGTTTTGCATTTAAATAATTTGGCACTTTGTTGAACTACACTTTTTTTTCGCGCATTTTTCTTAGCTTAGCCGCTGCTGCATTTGCCGACGGCGCTGCGCTGCTTGGCGCTTGATGCGCCGCAAGCTTTTATGTGCATTTGCATATGTGTGTTTGTATATGTGTATGTGTGCGTGTGTGTTTTAAAGGCGCGCGTGTTGCGCTCTGCCAACGTCGACGCTCACGTCAGTGCAGGCGGCGTGCGCAATATTTAAAAATTGTTTTATTTATATTTTGTTTGCTTCTGCTGCTGTTGCTCTTGTTGTTGTTGTTGTTGTTGCGGCACTCACTTATTATTAAATTTTGCCATAAATTAATTTCCACTTCGTATGCTTAACATTTAACCGCACGACGACGGCGACGCTGACGAGACGGATACAGAGATACAGCAGAGTAGACGCTGGCGCAGACGAAGACGCAGGCCGGCAGACACAGACGCACACCGGCCGCACACACACATACACTCTGGCGTACACACGCACACAATGATAGATTGGCAGAGCGGCACTCACAGACAGCGTTGACTGCGACGTCGACGGCGTCGCCTGACAATTGTGAATTGCGAGCCGCCTTGTTTGTGCACTATTTATAAACTATTTGAATTTATTTAATTTTTTTCTTCAATTTTTTGTTGTTATTGCCTTGTTGTATTTTATTGAATTTTTTTTATTTTTGCATGCTTTTATTGGAATATTTATTGCGGAATATTTGCTCTTTGGGCTGGCTCTCCTCTGCCACCAAAACACAATACGAACTATCACACACACACACTCGCGCACGCACTCGCACATACGTACATATATGTATAAAGCCTGCACTCTGCAGCCGCGCACTCAAAATACACGGCGTTTACGTTTTCGTTTTGTTTCTTTGATTTTTGTTGCTGCTGCGCTGCGATGTTGTTGTTGTTGTTGTCGTTATTGTTGTTGTGCTAATGCCGAACTTGCCGTTACGCGTTCGCACGTGCGAGCTTTCTGACGACCGCCACAAAACTGTTGAAATATGTTCGCTGCGTAGCGGCAATTGCAAAGAGCACCGCAAAACGTATCTTTTTTCGCGCGCGTTCTCTCTCTCTCTCTCTCGCTCGCTCTCCCACTCGTTCGCTCTTTAAACTTGCAGATACAAAAGACGTACGGTCTACGGTCTCTCTGGCAAAGCACAGCCAACCACCATTTGCTCTGCAGCATTTGGCCACTCTCTTTTATCTCAACGCTTTCGGAGCGGATTGCCAAAACAAAAAACACGTTTCGGTCTCTTTAGAAGTTAATTAGAACGATCGATGCTTAAATTTGTGAATCCTAATTTAAATGCAATTAACATAAATTCAATAATAATATGTCAACAAATTCAAATTGTCCACTTCACGAAATCAGCATAAATTGATTTTATTTAAAACTATTACATTAATATCTAAGTTTCAGCAACTTTAATATCAGCCCTCGCTAAGATTAAAGTTGCTATGCAATCTAGAATGTTGCGACATGCTGCACATGTTGCTATGTCGATGCAACATGTGTCTAAGCAAGCAGAAACAGGGCAACTTACGATTAAGCGATAAGCTTACAATCGATAAGAATCGGAAATTATTATCGCACTCAATATTGCGTCACTTGAAGTTGGCTGCACGCAAAATATGTGCTCAACTAGTGCTCAACTCTTTGCACAGCGAACAGCTGTTTCTTGTTTTTAGCTGCTGATTGGAATTTGGGTAAATTTGAAAGAAAACGCAAAAAAAACACAAATAAATGTGAAATAAAATGTAAAAGCTAATGTAATTGTGTGCTTCGCTTACTTGCAGTTAAGAGAAGCTACAAAATGCCGGAGCCGCGCAGCCCAATGGCCAGCTTTGCACAATCCGTGCAAAATGCAATCGATGGACCAATTACCTGGTTTCGCGGTAAATAATTAGAAATATTATTAACCAAACTGCATTTAGAGTGAATGTAGAATGCAGCGAAAAGCCTGGCATTCAACTGCTGTGCAGCTATTTAAAAGCAATTTGAGAAATTACATAATGACATAACCTCAAATCTGACGTCGGCTTTGTTTTTGTTTACATGCGCAGAAACAATTGTGGAACCGAATCAACAGAAAAGCAATTGGTATCATCAGCGCTTCCGTCGTGTCCCGACTATCGACGAGTGCTACACAGACGATGCCGTCTGCCGGTTCGAGGCGGACCAGCAATTCAGACGCGATCGCATGGTGGATAATGAAATTGTGAATATTTTGCGACAACGCTTCGAGGATTGCACCATCTACGAGGCGCCCGATCACATGGTCAAGTGCAAGCCGCTGCTCGAGCAGTACGAAAAGGCCACCGAGAACTGGTTCATCAAGTGTAGGAGAAATCACATATACCCTCTAAATAGTATTTCCATTTAAACTCACATATTTTGTTCACTCTTGCAGATGGCGATCTGGGCGGCTATGCCAATGCGAAGACCGCGTTCATGAAGCAGAAGCATCGCCTCATCTGGGAGCGCCGCCATGGACCCGTTGGCAGCGGCATGAAGGGCGAGGAGCAAGTTGCTGCTCATTAAGAAAATATTAGAGCTACAATTTTCCAAAATACCAGCAAATGTTCGTGGATTTACATCAAATATATACACACTAAAAATATAGAAAATGCAAGCTAATATTAATGTCAATCTATAGTCATAAATCGAATTCCAGCAAGTCCTAATACAAACAGGATCAGCGGAGATCTGAAAGCCAAATGGAAATCTAATCATTCTATGAGTAGCTGCCTCATATAAGATTTAAGTTCTTATCTCCCCGAAGCGAATTCTGCCACGCCCACAGAAGAACAAATGAACAACGTTGATTCTTAGCTGACTCAACTATAATATATATAAATATATTTGTTTATATCGAATCGTGAAATTATACTCAAACTAAATTGCGAATTTTGGCAAAACTTTGCCTAATATTGCTCATGAATTTAGTTTGCTTTCTGCTGTTACCCCCAGCAACACGTCCACTTTTAATATTTATCAGTTATTCTTGATATACCTGATTATATATATAGATATAGTCATGAAACTCGCTGCAGTTGCTGCTTAAGCTTAAGCCAAGCAACTAAAAGTATGCAATAGAAATTTTTAGCTGCAATGCAGTATTTTCACCTCGCCAACTAAAAGTATGCAATAGAAATTTTTCAATTCGCAACTTTTGTTTTCGCCAACTAAAAGTATGCAATGAAAATTTTAGCTAAGAATTTTTTTTGCTCCTTGTTGCACGCAATGAAATTTTTCACAGGGCACAATTTTTTGTCGATGCAACGAAAATTTTTAAGACTTCTGAATTTAAATGTGGGTTGTAAATCTATGTCTATAAAATAAGAGCTTATTTTATGATGGAATAATAAGTCAGGAGTTTTTTGGGTGTTAATTGATTGCTTTTGTATTTCCTAGATTTAATATTTATTTTACTTTTTTCTTATTTATTAAAGAAAGGCATTATTGGAGAAGAAAGTCTTTTTATATATTTAGTTAAGTAGTCTCGAATGCTTGGCTATGAAGCTTAGTTTTGGAATATCTCCTAGTTGTTTAGCTAGGGTACAGGATATCTACTAGTCAGGCAAGCGTAAATGCAACATAAATAGTTTTTAGGGCATATTACGACAAAACTATTATAAAATTGTCAATTTTAAACTAATATAGCATGAATACTTAGGTCTACAATTGAGATATGAAATATATAATTGAAAAATACGCTAAATTGTTCCTAGAATAATTCAATCTACAGCATTCCAAAATGTTTTAATTTGAAATACGTTTTGGAAATGTTAAGATTGGTTTGCAATGAAATGATATTAATATCTAAAAGTGAAGATTGGTTAGAGCCTTAAGAACTGTGGCTGCTAGCTAAAAAAAAGTATAAGCGAGGATAGTCTAATAAACAATATAGGAAATTTGTAGACTACCCTCGTTATATGTCAAGCATCTTGAGTTTGGAACGCCTTGTGGCTGCCCCAAAGTGAAGAGCCTTAGTCTCAGTCCCTAAATAATAGTTAATTTAAAATTGAGTTAGCTAATCGAGACGAGCGGCTTGTTCATCAGACTCTTCTTGAGCTTGGCCAAGGCACTGGTGGCACTGGTGGCAGCCCTATCGCCAGGCTTTTTGTCCCTGTTCTTGGGTCCAAGTGGTATTAAGTTGGTGTCGATGAGACGTCTGCGGAAGTTCTTGTAGAACTGCAACACCTGCGGATTGGCCCACACCTGCTTGGCATCGAAGTCCAGAATGCGCACCGATTGCAGAGATTTGGCCCTGGATAGCGCCACATAGGCCTGGCCAGCCTCGAAGACCTTGGAGAGCGACATCTCCACACAGTCGAGCGTCAGTCCTTGACTTTTGTGTATGGAGAAGGCCCAGGCGAGCTTCAGCGGCACCTGGCGACGAGTGACCACTCCACCTGTGGCCGTCTTAATGATCCACTTCTCGTGCCGGCAGATGTACTCCTGATTGTTCTTGAAGCGCACCACAGGCAAGCCCTTCTCAATCTTCACGACGACGCCGCGTGCTCCATTGACCAGGCCATTGGCTATGTTCACATTCTTTAGCAGCATCACCTGCGCATTGACCTTCAGGTAAAGCTGAGATGGCGCCTGCACCTGCTGATCCAGCTGCTTGCTCATGTGTGCATCCGAATCCTCCGCACGGAAGAGCACTTTATCTCCATTCAAATTCTCCAGCTTCGACTCATTAATGGAGTTCGCATCATTTGTGTGCGAGCACAGTTGCGTGGCCAAAATGCCATTGCCTTCGATCTTCTGCTTGGACGTCGAGACCAATCTCGAAGAGATGCTCTCATTGACGTGCCCGATGCGCAGATGATTGAGTATTTGGACAAACTCTGGATCCGATTGACGATGCACCTGCTTCAGCTCGTAGACACACTGGATGCAGCTCTCCCAGGCACTGGACTGAAAGCAGAAGCGTTGCACACCCGTCTCCCCCTTGACTACTGGAGGCAGCTGCAAAAAGTCGCCGCAGAGGATGACCTGAATGCCACCAAAGGGCCGCTCGTTGCGGCGTATGTGACGGGCAACTGCTTCGATTTTCTGCAAGAGTTAAAGATTAGCTAGGTTTATAGTTATATCATTAGCCATATAATAAACTTTTTCGGTCTCAAAACATTTTCAATATTTCAACTTTTTACTATTTTAACAGGCATATACATATACACATGCGTGTGAATGTATCTGTGCGTGCTCACGAGCAACAGGAATCAGTGTTGCCGTTTCCGCTTTTTCCCGTCAGATTTAGCTTTTTTGGAAATGCAATTGCAGGAAGAATTCGAAAATTACGGGAAGCGGGAAATATAGCTTTTTAAAAAACCGATTTAGATGGTTTTCAGCTTGTTCTAGTGTGAGCAAATATTAGGATGATTTTTTGATAATATTGAATAGGAACTGTAAAATTTCTGTGTGGTGAGCAAAAAGAAAAAAAGGTCATTTAATGAATATGTGAACACTTTTCAAGTCCACCAATAATTATAATTCTAGTCGGAGATATTTTTTTTTTCTTATTACCAACAATTTGACAGGGAAATTTGAAATATTTTACTTCAAATTTGCAGAAATCATACAAATTTTTTTTCGGAAAGTCAGCTTTTTGCGTCTTTTTCTTGTTTATCTAGCTTTTTATGCTCGTCAAAAAACGGAAACACTGTCAGGAGTATATATTACTCTCTCAGAAGGAATATACATGAGCATGCACACACACATTTAAACATTTACATTTGAGAGAGCAGTTGAAGCTGTTGATCTCGCTCACACGCTTTAGAGCACAAGGCAACCGACCAAATACGAGATTGAAGTAGGAGTGAGACCAGGCAGGTTGCATTATTCTCTTGCGCTCTCAACGAAACACCCATAAACCTAATGCGAGTAAGCGAGATGAGAGTAGCTTCAACTGCTCTCTCAGATTTGTTGTATTTGGAGTTTATTCTAGATGTCCATCTGCATATGTGTGTATGGTTAGTATTGGTATTTACAGTAGAGCTCACCTCGAAATACTGCCCATCCACCATGGAGATCTCGTCGATGATCAGGCGCTTGCATTTACGCCAGGTTTGCGCTGCTACCGGCCTGGCCGCCAGCTGCAGACAACGTTGCAAGGTGGCATCCCCTCCAGCAATGCCCGCAAAGGCGTGCAGAGTAGTGCCACCAATCAGGCAAGCAGCCACTCCGGTGGACGCTGTGGCCACGGTGCCGTCTGGCGGCAGTGCGGAGATAATCTTGCGCAACAAGAAACTTTTGCCCGTGCCCGCAGAGCCGGTGAAGAAGACATTCTTGCCCGCGGTGCAGGCGCGCAGCACCTCCATTTGCTCTGCACTGAGACGCAACGAATCCTCTGTCTCTGGCTTGGCCAAGGGCGAGGGCTGATACAGTTTCTTGGCAGCTGGCACGCTGCTCTTGTCCTCCTTCAGCTCCTCGTAGCGTCGTTTCTTGGCTGCCTGTGGCGACGGCGTGGTTGTGGTGCCACGCGTTATGAGCCCCGCCTTTTTGCGCGCCAAAACCATTTCGGCCGTGGTCACTGGGGAGATCTCCTCAAAGCTGCTCGGTCGCGAGCTCAACATGTGCTCGCGCAGCTTCTTTTGCATGGCTGCTTCATCCAAGGCAGCCCCCTCTCCATTCATTTTGATGAAAATGGTGCGCAGGAAGAGCATCAAGGTGCCTGGAGGCGCGTTCGAAAGATATAAGGCGCACTGCTCCGCCTTGAAGTTGAACGTCGCCTTGCCCTCGGCCATGAACTTCTTGTGCACCATTATGTCCTTTAGCTTGAATTTGAGTGGTTTCAGCTTCTCGGGCGTCACTTCCACAAACATTTCGCGCAATTCGTTGCGCACCAGACGCAACGTCGCTGTTCGGTAGGCCAGCTTGCGACCTGTCACGCCCACCGCATTCATCCAGTGTATGTTCACCGCGCACGTTAGCACGGCATCGTTAAGATCCATTACTTATTTCTTTTTATTTAAATTATTGATTTAAAAGAAATTTTCACCAATCCCTGGGCAAAGGAAAAGAGTGTGCACACCTCCCGCCAAAAAGAAAACACTG
Organism: Drosophila gaucha; assembly: GCA_035045545.1. NCBI lineage: Eukaryota > Metazoa > Arthropoda > Insecta > Diptera > Drosophilidae > Drosophila > Drosophila gaucha. Next base: position 804,413 of record JAWNOY010000252.1, read on the forward strand.
GCCTCGATCGATATGCGTACTGTGCAACGCAGTGTTTATCGATGGTAGCAACACACTAACTGTTTTTAACGTTAGATGGCGCTAGCTTTTTCCATTGTTTCCTTTTTGTAATAATAGATGGAGCTAGTTTTACGCGCGCATTGGCTATTTTGAATTTAGTGTGATTTGCATTTAAAGATATATTTACATTTCTATGTATTAGAAAATATTTTAGGAATAATAAGTGTGATTCAATACAACTTAATATTAATTCAAGCTTATATATTATATTATTATTTTTAATTCTCTTTACATTGCTCGTTTTGTAAAGCCATAAGCTAATTTTCTGTTTGTTATACAGAATATGTTTTCTTATACCATATCAACGCTTCAAAAAGCTTTTCTGTAGCTGCTGTTTGCCTGCTTTCATTCATCACAAAGAAAATGTGCTGCACTCATTTCTTCATTTATTCTTATCGTATTACAACTACAATCAAAACTCACATATGAGCAAATCAATAACGAGTTCTTGTTAAACATATATATATATATTTCTTAATGCTGCGACGTAATTGAAAAAATTCATTAATCATTTATGAAACAGTTAACATTCAGTTAAGTGCCTTATGTAAGATGTCGAAGCACTGCTGCCAGGCTTACAACAAACAAATGCGATAACGCGTCTAAGCAGAAAGACTACCTGTTGCACAATCGAAATATTAATGCAAATGTGAATATTATAAGGTGTGTAAGCTGATTAAAATTTACAATCTAAATGTGCATCGAAGGCTTGATCAATCTTGAACATCAAATGATTGTAGCTCAACATCAAGAACCTCATCAGACTCAAACAAATCCCAACTTTAAACATTCTTTCTTTCAGCATATTTATAATTTCATTTTTAGCAAGCAGGAAATGAAGTCTAAATTTAAGAATCTTTTCAGAAAGCTTGCTTTAAGTACAGCCCAAGATCTTATTGTAAAGAAATGTAGCTTAAACAATAAAGACGTCGGAATGACTATTCCGATTCGGTTGTGGAAAGGGCAATAAAACTGCTCCAGCCAACAAGTTCATGAAACTCGCGTGTTCTGAAAGTGAGCAAAGAAATAAGATATTAAAAAGTGAAAAAAGTACATTGAACTTTGCGAAGGTTTCAACATCCAGATACGAAAATTTCCATAGTTTCATTTTACTTTTTACTTTTGCTTTTCTTCGGCCAGCCTCAGCGAATACAATATGGATGTATGGATACTCGTCAAAAAAAGTGTCCAAAAGGGGTATATTGGCTTTGTGCAATAACAGTATTGCTGTCCGGACGGACGGACGACTATCCATCTGACTGTTTGAACTTTAGAAACTTGAAATTTTTTATATATACTCATGTGTCTATAAAGTGTTTCGATTTTTTGATACGCCAGATAGGAATTATTATATAGTCTTGTCTAAATACTTGATATTTGAAATATATATTTGTATAGGCCAGCTTCATATGAAAATGTGAAGTATATATATTAGAATGGATGCGTAGTATATCAGAAGTAATGGATCCGTAGTATATCAGACAAACCTAGTTCTGTCACAGCTTTAAAGTAAGGATCATAAAGTTCTACATATAGATTGCAGTTGATCAGATAGACCATATAAATTTTAAAAATTATCGATTTTGGATTAAACTTATCTGAGCCCTGAGCGAGTGTTCTGCAGTCGATTAAGCTCGTCTTGTAATTTGTAAGCAATCGAAATATTTGGAAGCAAAATACTTCGGAAATATTTAAGAGAGATCAGTTTGAACTTATCAGCTTTGGCTATTGAACTGCATCTAATTTTTTGGGCTAGTCATCTTTGAAATTATCTTCATCGAAATTCAGGGAATTGCAAATGAGGAAAAAAAACGTGCCAAGCAGTCTGAAATAATGCATTCAGTCGCGCTTAGATCAGTTCATTTGCCGAAAGTTCGAGAACTTTTTGCTGATAACCGGATCTGATTTATAGGCCTATATAGAGGTGTCTTTTTTTTTCTTATTTGGCTCTTTTGTTTACGATATTCTATTTGGTTTTATATTTTTGCCTATTCGGTGTTTGTTTTTCACATTTCGAATAAACAAAGTCAACTGATTCGATTTGTTGTTTTTAAATTTAATATATATATTTACAAAAAAAAAAAATGTGTGTATGCAGATGTTTTCAGGTTTCTAGACATATTTATGTCTTTTTACTGGGTCATCGACGTTCGCTGAGAGCAAAACTGACGTTTTCGTATACCCTGTAAATGGAGTGTACGAACACATTTTGACAATCTTTGATATGTATATATTTTGAATATCTAACAGATTTTTCATTCAAACGTATCTGAATACCCTATATTAATATATAAATATTTATATATATTTCTTAATTTATTTTAAATATTTTTACAGATAACAAATATGTAAGAAGAAGAAAAGTTGATCATATTATTGTCACGCAATAGTCTCATATAGATTTACTTATATTTGTTGTTTATAAAGCTTATCAGCTATTTTTCAACCAAAATTACATATATGACAAATGTGAATGGAATGAATAGGCCATAAATAAGCCAATATATGTTATATTTTGTCTAAATTGATAAGTTCAAGTTCAGTCTGCATGATAGAGAAATTAACTCGAAGATAGTACTTTTCCTACTTTAATAGGGTGTGTGGAATTTCGATGAGCAACAGCTTCTCTAACAGAAAATATATAAGCTTAGTTATGCGCTGACTTTAGGAAAGAATTGGTATATGAAAAGCTATTACATATGTAAATGCAGAATATTTACAGAATATACATAGAAAGAGTATATAGAATTCGTTGTACGCTTAAAAACCTGAATAAGTAAATGTTACATCATAAAGGTACTATGATATAGAGCATTTATTGTGGAATTAAACTTCTTTTATTATAGATTTGACCCTTAAAAAAGAAAAGGTATAAAAAAAGCTAGAAAAAAAAAACAAATTCAATAAAAGAGTATATATTATTCCCTTTGGGAACAGAGTATAATTACCCAGTATATAGCTATTATTAGAAAGGGGATAAAAAATTCATTAAAATGTGACTCCAGAACAAAAAAGCTATAAATAAAATGTAAACTCTATATTATATAGCTTCTATTAGATAGAGCATATAGACTTCGATGTGCGCTGAGAAAAGACATAAAAAAGCCTAAACATAAATACCATCTAATATAGCTATTATTAGATAGGGTATATAGAATTCTATAAGAGAAAAGCAATAAAAACACAAAATCTTTTTATATATAGGGTATATAGACGTCGCTAATGCGCGACACTTGTTGATTAGCTTTGCTTTTGAGATGACTCTCAAACACCCTCGACCCTAGACGAAGCCAAGAGCTCGCTTCATTCATGGGAAACTATCATTGAATAGAAATAGCTAAATTAAGATGCTAATTATATACACAAATACATGCTTATATTTAAATGTATGTATGTGTGTGTGTAGAATGTACTTAAAAGAGCTGCTGAAATGGCATTGTGCAATTTCATCAGCCATGCCAAATTTAACGAAATAAACACATTTCGTCTGTCTGTGGCGGGTTCTAGGTGTTTGGCGCCTACACGTATCCTACCTGTAGCCATGCACGCACGACGCAATATTCCTTGCTCGAGCGAGCAGCTACTGCGCAGGTACAAACAAATTGAAACTGGTTTGACTACAGGGGTTGATAAGGCGAGAGCGAACTATGCTATGTAACAGGAGAGAGGGAGAGCGCATGATATTGTTACAATAGTAGAAGGAAAGAGCGCGCAAGATTATCTTTTGTAGGCCCACACCCGCACGTAGGGCTATTTTATGTTGGGGTCTACGTGCGTGATGACACGGCAAAAGTTTTGTGGTTCTCTCTAGCACCTTAATGTTTCGCGGTCAGCTTTTAGGCATAGATATGGTTAGATAGAACTGCCCGAAGCGAGCCCCTAATGAGGTTAATTGCACAGGTGCCCCACAGATGCAGAATAATAGAAATAGAAAACTTTCCTATGCTCACTATATTTAGAACGAGGTCGAGTGGGAAAATGCGTGCTTTGCCACAGATCTGTCCGATTTGAACATAAATTAGAGCACGTGGCGTTAGTATTAACCTTGTGCTATAGATAAACAGCATGATAGTGGGTGGCTAACGTGTCCCACATTAATGTAGGGGTCCTACACGTGGCGCCATTACAAGATCCGACTATGGCCCACAGCCAAAACAACAAATTACGTCGAACTTATTTGCCCACGTAATGAGCATAATACATATTTACATGCTTCCGATGAAAAATGTCGTCAATGGCGCCCCCGCACTTTGTTGTTCTGGTGTTTTTGCCGGCTCGTGCCGCTCAATTTCACTGATATGCTACCTACAATACGTCAGCCAATTAGCCCGGCAACGTGTCTTTATGCAAATCCCTTACGTATGCACGTTCAATTTCTTAACGGCTAGATTAGTGACTGACTCATCGCTGCAGTGCGATATCGACTATCGATAGACTGGTTCTTCTTGTTTGTGAGTTTTGTCTCCACATTTCTACATAACTCTTGTTTACCAATAAACGTACAAGCAGTAAAGATAAACAGATTAGAACCGGTCAACAACAGCACCGCGGCCCCGCCACCGATCGATCGAAGGCTGCTAAACTGAATCGAACGGTCTGGGCTGCAATGGCAAGATACAGAAGAAAACAAAAACAATAACAGCTAAACTGTATATGCATACGAACAACAACAACCACATTCGATTTGTACTACGCAGATATTTTGTAGAAAACAAAACAAGCAAAAAACAAAAACAAATAGCAGACGGCTATCCCGTTGGGAGAGTCACAGAAGAGAGCAGCAGCAAAGAGAGCACAACGTGCAACGTGTATATGTGTGTGTGCGCTTTTGTTTTGTTTGCGCGCTAAATGTGTAAAAAGAGGAAGAGCCAGCAGTATAAATACAGCCCCCATCGCTCTTTGGTGTCAATTGGACTCGCAACGCAGACCAAGCACGTAGTAGAGCAAAGAGGAAGAGAGATAGCAACAGCTGATAAGCAACAACGCAATTTTGTGTAAATAAACAAAAGTCGTTCGATTACGATTTACAAGTGCAACTTCTGCAAAGTAACGGAAAGTTTCAAAATCAAAAATAAGATGTCTGCTTCACCTACTGCTCGTCAAGCTATTTCTCATGTGCTGCCTATGGCCATGACTAAGACCAAGAAGGTGGTCATAACGGATCCCATCCAAATGCCAGAGGTCTACTCATCTACCCCTGGTGGCACCCTCTACTCCACCACACCTGGCGGTAAGTTAATGAACTATTTCAGTTACTGTGAATCAACGGAACGAGTGTGATAACAGAGTCTCGATCTCTGTGTCTGGCCACTCGCACATGTCCGTGACTCATGAGAATTTCTGTGAGCTCGTGCAACTGTGTTATCACCTGTGCCGAGTCTGATGCAAGTCTCGCTTAAATGTCGTCTAAAAGTTCACTTTGGACTCTGTTTATTCCAGGCACTAAGCTGATCTATGAGCGGGCTTTCATGAAGAACCTGCGTGGCTCCCCCTTGAGTCAGACTCCGCCTAGCAATATTCCCAGCTGCCTGATGCGAGGCACTCCCCGCACTCCCTTCCGCAAGTGTGTGCCCGTGCCCACGGATCTGGTTAAGAAAACCCAATCTCTGAAAATTGAGGAACAGGAACAGTTCCATCTGGATCTGTAATTGGCTTCAGATGGAGCAAGGCAACCCTATTCCAAGCAGCAACTGCCAAAATTCATGAGCATCATAAAAAGTTGTTTTTATCATTTGCCATTAACCTAGCTCGTATTATCACACTAGATCCCTGATCTTCTATAGTGTTAGCTCTCATATTTATGACTATATAGATCTTAAGTTTTTTGTTTGGTTCTCAGTCATATTGATTGAATTTGTTTAGTTGATAAGGAAAAAAAATAAATTATTGAATTCAAATAACGGCTTGTATTGTTTATTGTTTATTTTATCAGCTGGCAGAACCTTGGAACGCTTTTACCCATAAGCTGACTAATCAAGCTATCTATAAACTTCTTGAGTATTTCCCATTTCACCTTGACGATAATATTCGAGCTTATGAATATATTCAGATAGGTATATGTGTGTACATATAAAACATACGTATATACATATCATTTCTTTGGGGGTTTATTGAACTTTCTTCGGCATTACCGGCCGGCATCCGATCTAGACAAACTACTGCGCAGTTTTTAGCCAGTTTCTCTGATCCAGTCACATGTGAGTAAAACCCCCAAAACAGACGATGACAGCATTTCGGAGGAAATGGCAAATGCATAAAATTAATGATCTATATAATGATCTCTATATATTCGAAGACAATATATGTAAGTCTAGCGTCATATATAGATATCACGTTTTGTATCTGCATATTCTAGAATAAACTTTGACAACTGATGGAGATCGAGTTTTGGATCAGTCGGGGGTAGATATGCATATGTAATATACGAGTCTGATCCAATTTTTGGAATTTTTCAGTTCTGTTAAAAAAACGAAATTTCAGACAGACAATTCTTTTTTTATTAGTAGTAGACATACTGAATCCTCTCCAGGAAAAGATATATAGGCTGTTCTTATATTTATAATACGCCCAACTCAAGCTGCTCAAGCAATTTATATTAATCAGATAAAATTAATGAATTGCCTAATTTGTTTGAAATACAATTAGATAAACCTCATTTCTGTGTTAAATACGCTTAATTAATGCCCAATACAAAGACGTCAATTAAATTATGCAAGAAATTGTAAACAAAATAACAATAACAATGAAGAATGCTAACAAAATATGTAAACAAAGTTTCTCACCGATAAAACTATTCATGGAAAAGCATAAGCAGGCCATTAAAAATGTTTTCAAATGTCCTTTGCAAAACAACCCACAATAATTAAGCACTTTTATTAACAAACTTAAAAACAAAAACTAAATTCAAACTAAATTCATTGAACACGCGCAACGGCAAGAGAGAGACAGACATAGCGAGAGAGAGAGTTCAGCAATGGAAGGAATGGCGAGTGAGAGTAAGCAGAGTGAGAGTGAGACAGACATGTCAAGAGAGAGCGCTCACACTCGCTCTCTCAGTGCAATGACGCTCAATGGAACGTGTGTTTGGCGTTGTTTTGTTTACGTGCGACGATTGAAAGAAGAAGAGCGCACAGTATAAATAGAGCTTCCAATCGCAGTCTTCTGCCAGTTGAACTCGCATAGCGAACCAACCACGTGGAGCGAAGAGACAGCAACAGCTGATAAGCAACTACGCAATTTCGTGTAAACAAACAAAAGTCGTTCGATTACGATTTACAACTGCAACTTCTGCAAAGTAACGGAAAGTTTCAAAATCAAAAATAAGATGTCTGCTTCACCCACTGCTCGTCAAGCTATTTCTCATGTGCTGCCTATGGCCATGACTAAGACCAAGAAGGTGGTCATAACGGATCCCATCCAAATGCCAGAGGTCTACTCATCTACCCCTGGTGGCACCCTCTACTCCACCACACCTGGCGGTAAGTTAATGAACTATTTCAGTTACTGTGAATCAACGGAACGAGTGTGATAACAGAGTCTCGATCTCTGTGTCTGGCCACTCGCACATGTCCGTGACTCATGAGAATTTCTGTGAGCTCGTGCAACTGTGTTATCACCTGTGCCGAGTCTGATGCAAGTCTCGCTTGAATGTCGTCTAAAAGTTCACTTTGTACTCTGTTTATTCCAGGCACTAAGCTGATCTATGAGCGGGCTTTCATGAAGAACCTGCGTGGCTCCCCCTTGAGTCAGACTCCGCCTAGCAATATTCCCAGCTGCCTGATGCGAGGCACTCCCCGCACTCCCTTCCGCAAGTGTGTGCCCGTGCCCACGGATCTGGTTAAGAAAACCCAATCTCTGAAAATTGAGGAACAGGAACAGTTCCATCTGGATCTGTAATTGGCTTCAGATGGAGCAAGGCAACCCTATTCCAAGCAGCTACTGCCAAAACTCATCATTAGTTAACTATTGTTAGCCTCGTATTATCACCTAAACAATACTGATATTTAATTATTCCCACTCAATCAATCATATAAATTTAAGTTTTTAATTATTTGGTTCACTTTTGAGTCACATTGACTAAATATTTGTCTAGTTATAGTTCCTAAGAAATAATTGCAATAAACAGCAAATAATACTAGAAAGTATTAAATTTAACAATTTAACAAGTTCCATTGTTTATTTTATCAGATGTTGAACCTTGAAAGGATTTTCGATTGAACGATTAATCTACATACATACATGTATGTATGTATGTATGTATGTAAGTATGATAACAAATGTTTGCTGCGAATTCACGAAATTCAACCTTGGGATTTTTTGTTGTTAGTATTATATTTTTATTTGTGGTTTGTTGAACTGCTGGAAATACTAAATACCGGCCGGCACATGTTGGCCGAGGCGCCGCCTCTTATTAGCAGTGTAAACAAAAACAAAAACAACAAGTTCTTGCTGCGCCTTTCAAACTATGCGCGTGGCAGTGGCTCATAACCCACATTCAGTCTATGCCAATATACAAGCATACACACACACATATACTCACATGCATATGTATAAGCATACACACTCTTAAGCGAGCAGCAGCCCGGCAAAAAATAGATTCTTAAACAACTGCGCAGTTAGCGCAATTCGCCCCCCTCGCATTCGCCGCAGCACGCATTTGTTGTTGCCGGCGAGGCGCTTGGGATTTAAACAACGAAACCAACGCCTCGTGTATTGCGCATAATATTTAATTCAAACAAAGTGCCGTCAACTACTTGCATAGCAATGAGTACATAGATATGCATATAAGCACAAATAGCCATACACATGTACATGTAAATACCCACATTCATATGCATGTAAATATATATGTTTGTATATGTGTACTTTATGTTTGCGGCAAACGTTTTGTTTTTCTGCTGATTGCTAGTATGAACTATGCAGCCCTGGCACTTGAGCGGAATTACAAACGTTGCATACTTTTACGACCGGCATTTTAAATTTTACAAACAGAAATTCTTTTTGTTACTGATAAAATGTTTATGTATGTTACACATACATAAACAGTTGATAAACACGTGCTAATATTACTTTAGCCATTTAGAAGCATTTTTTACATAATGAAAACTTGACAATCTTCATTTTAAAGCTCAACTACTGCGTGAAAAATTATAGATATAAAAATGTATTTATGTACATATGTACATACTTGGATATGCCTATATGCATGTACATACATATGTACACATGTGTATAAATAAAATTTTTACAGGTATGTGTGCGTGCACAACTTTTTTTTGGCAAAATAACACAGTTTTGCATATAAACCGCATAAATCATTGAATTATTTAAGTTAGCATTTTATTATGTCATATATTTTCATATCTCAGTTGGGTAAATTTAATTACTTCTGCCTTTTCAACATGGGATATTTAATGAGATTTATGAGAATTGCGCATAAGGAATTTCCTAAATATTGAGGTTAATTATTCAGTGAGCAGTGAGTTTATTATTCGCTCAAAGCAATATTTCCTATTATAATTCTAAATAGGTTAGTTAACGAAAGGATCAGTAGAAATATACTTCATACTAGGAAAATTTAGTACTTTATTTTTTTAACAAAGGACTTTAAGTGTAAGTGCCCCTAAGACTAAGAGCTATTAAATTTAGAATATTAAAATTAGAATTTGCGCATTATCATCTAAATTAATTGGTAAAAAAATAAAAATAATGATAAGTACTTTTTCGTATATAAAAAGTTGCATTACTACATATGTACATATATCGGATGCCAGCTCGTACTAGGGAAATTGAGTACATTTTGTTCAGGCGAAGAACCTTTGGTCCAGGCCAATTTTGGTACTTTGTTTTTGGCGAAGGACTTTTCTTACAAATGTCCTCTTCGCTCAAAGGCGCGTAATTTAAATTGAGGCGTATTCAAGTAAATTTCTGCGTGAAATCAGGTGACTTATTAGCTAATCAAATGTAGGAGCATAAGAACAGTCATTTAATGCACTTTTTTATATCAAAGCTCATATTCCTTAGGAACTTTTCCGCATAAGAAAAAAAAAACTTACGCAAGTCCAAGGTTCCAGCAGGTACTGAAACTGACGCCCGATTGTTTTATCGCGGCGGACATTCCTTTGGACTTATAATATATATGAGTGTATATAATTTTTGATGTTGGACCACGTATATCACGAGCTGATCTCGTGTGCCATTTGCTGCCAAATTGTTTGCCATTCGCTGTGTAGAGCAGGGCGCGTGATTTCCAACGTATTCCCTGAGTTGGGGTCGCGTTTCAACCAGCTCAGCAGAAAACTTTGGGGCGAACGCGCTTCCATTGAAAGCAGAAACCCAACCAAAGTAAAGTATAGCAAATGCTGTGTTGTTTTTGTTTTCTTCAACATCATCATCAAATATATATGTATATACTTATCATATATATATATATATTTTCTTTTATTATTGTTTCATTTTATTTTCACTTTTGTTATTTACGAACATTCTTTTGTTTGTTTTTGTTGTTGCTGTTGTTGTTTTAGACACAAAATACAAACAGATACATACATAGTTTTAATTTTTTCAGTTTCTCACTTTATCACTAAGATCTACTACAAAAAACTCTTGTTTTTGTTTCTCTGTTGAACCAATTTGTGGCAGGTTAGCGCTTAAGAACTATAACATATAGCATATACACACATATCGACATATACATATATATCTATTATATATATATCATATAAAAAATATAACAAATTTGCAATTTGTTATCATCATATCAGTATATATATATATATGTATATGTATATTTTTGCTCATCTAACATTTAAGTATGGCTGAAAAAAAAAACAAACTCAAAATACAAAATTTTCAACTTTCGTGATTTTTTTTTAAATTTTTTTTTTGTTTTGTTTGAAACGCATTTTTTATACACTAAATGTTTAAAACTTATCAAATACTACAAACGTACGAGATCCGACGAAATCTCATAGCAAATAGAAAATTAAAAAAATATTTATATATAGTATAAAGTATATAGATTATAAAGTATAAACACATGAAATTATTTTGTATTACAACTTAAATATATTAAATATACATTATAACATTACAAAATTATTAAAAAAATAAACATTGAGTGTTGCTGTTGTTGTTGTGTGTGTGTGTGTGTGTGTGTGGGGTGTGTAAAACAAAGTTAGGCAAGCGCACACCGAAAACTGATTGCCCTTTAATTTACAACTCTTTAAACAAACACAAATTGCACAAAACTTATCAAATATTAAGTTAGTTAGTTAAGCTTTTTGGAAAGAGCATGTAAAAACGCATAGCAGGTGGGCATATATTATTATGTTTTTCTTTTTCTTTTTTTTTATATATATAAACTAAACGAACTGAAGCTTCTTTTTGTTTATTGCATATTGCAGCAGATTCCACTTTTTTTTTGTCTTTTTATGGAGCACTTTTTTCTTTTTTTTATTTATTTGTATAAATAACAAATGTAAAAAGTTTTTTTTTTGTTTTTGTTTCGTTTGCCAATTGCACTTTTTGTTTTGTTTCTGTTGCTGTGTGTAGGTGTAGGTGTGTGTGTGTGTATATTTGTTTCTTTAAGGTATGCTGTCTATAAACTTAATTCCATATATTGTAAAAAAACACAAATTATATAACTATATATAAAGAACTATAGATGGATTACAAAAAACTCTAGCAACAGACAACTGATCACTGATCACTGATCACTGATTCGTATAAACGTACGTACTTTATAGATTGTGCTTAGAAACTAATTGAAAAATCATTTAAGACTTTTAATATTAAACAACAAATAATTTGGTGGTCGGATTGTTTTTCCTTTCTTACTTTTTTTCTTAGCAGCTGTATTATCAAAATCAGCTGAGGCGATCGACCCAATTTTCAAAGTGAAGCTATATGTATATATAGCATATATACATATTTTTTTTATATTTACACTGAACTTGTAACTTGCATTTAAAGTTTTTTTTATGGTTTTTTTTATATCTGTTCAATTGGCCTTAGCTCGAAGACGCGCAGCGTGTGAGCTTAAAACCGATATATATATATATATATATATATATATAGTTGTAGCTTCTTAATTAAGTTTATATATTGTGGCTTAAACACCAAAAATTCACATAGCAGTTGGCTTGACCTTCTTTTCTTTTATCACTTGTAACCAAGCAAAATGCATTGTTACAAAAAAAAAAAAACAACGAAAAAATACGTACATAGTTACATACATATATATATATAGCGCGATATATATATATGTATATAGAGAGAGATATTTGAACAACATCAACATGGATCACCAAATTACTTGTTTTCGCTTTGCAGTTTTGTCGAAACAGTTTTGAACTGCGTCTTCGACTCTTGTTTCTTTTAAATATTATAATAGTTAAGAGAGAGAGATATATGTATATATATAAAGGGGGCGTGGGGATACCTATGAGAGTTGGCTTGGACAGTGTGCATGTTGATGGAGTGGGAGATTGTGTGCCTATTGCGATGTACTAAAATTTGATGGCGATATGGAAGCGGGTGGAGTTTCCGTTTCACTGCTCAGAGACGCATCGATGGGATCGTGCCCATGATGATCCCTTGACCTGGATGTGGGTATGGGTGCACTGCTCGCCACTTGTCCCGCTCCAAGTGTGGGTGGCAGCGGCGGTGGCATTAGTGCCGCCTCTTGTGCTTGTCGCTCCTGTTCCAGCTCCAGCTCCAGCTCCTCTTGCAACTGCTCCATTATATGCTGCTTGTTTTGCGTCCAGTAGAGAACGGGTATGCGCAACACGGTGGTCAACTTGTCGTTGTGCTCCTCCAGCGAGTTGCTGGCATAGTGCTCGACAAGCTTCTTCAACGTGGGGTATATGTTGTAGGGCGCCGCAAAGCCCAGCCCGCTCTCCGTCTCGTAGATGATGCAATGATGTATGTCCGACTTGCAGACAATGGATAGAGCATAATGGCCCGCATCTCGAGCTCGTATCAGGAATGTGCCCGTGGGCGCTCCGTTGAGCAGCTCCTCGGCATCGTGGCGCTTGGCGTCCTTGATCAGCCACAGGGACTCGTTGCGATGCGGCTGATTCGATGCCTTCTCATAGTTCTGCTGCAGCTCATCGAAACCCATTTCCAATATAACATTCAGATCGTCGTCGGTCAAGCCAAAGCCTTTCAGGCGCCTGCAAACACACAAAATTATTAATAATTTAAATTTAAATTTAATTTTAAATAATTTATTTAAATTTTAATAATCGACCTTCAGCCACAAATTAACTGACAAGACCAACTGTCTGCTATGATATGAATCAACTACCCAAAAGAGAAGACTGTTACTTAGGTGTATATATAATAGATATATGTATATTTATAATCTTATTGATTCTTATCACACTCTGATTATGACGTCATCGACTCTGCTACTTACATACATACAAATACAATGGACAATTGCTTAACTAAACTTTAAGACAATGCCAACTCATATTGCTCAATGGACACTACCTTTATCAGTATATATATATACATTTACATATATTGAACTAGGGAAAGTGGTGAACGATCGAATTATAATTGCTTCGTCATACTAACTGATTGTGCTTGGATTTGATATAATCATGAAATACTTAACACAGAAGCAGCTTATGCCAGTTCTGTCAGTCCGTTATATAAAATATATATTATATACATATGCATATATGTATATATATATAGTATCAATATTCTGCGTCTTGGTATTTTTGTAGCTTATGCTCTTAAGGGAAAGACTGGGGAAATTTATTACTTCTTGTTTTTTGACGAAGGACTTTTATTCTAAATGTACTCTTACAAAAGTCCTTCGTCAAAAACAAAAAGTACTAAAATTCCCTGATCTAAATTTTAATTTGAACTTAACTACATTCAGCTTAATTGCTGTGCGAAATAAAAGCATCTGCTTTTAGCTAATCAAATATGAAAACATAAGAATTTGCACATAATGCAATAATAAATATATTTTTTATATAAGAGTTATGCACTTTTTTGAATAAATAATATATATTTTATATTTAATGGCAGCTTGTACTAGGGAAATTTAAACTTTTTTGACAAAGGACTTTTAGTCTAAATGTCCTCAAAGCTGAAAGGCGCTTAATTTGAATTTAAGTATATTCTCTATCTTAATCCTAATAATTACCATTAATATCAAGATCTATAGTCATGTATGTTCGTAGGTCTGTACTATACCTAAACATATTTCTATTTTTATATACATATTTACTCTTCTTGTTACTAAACCTATTCACCTATATATATAAATTCAGTCTTCAGGCTATATCTTCATAGACCTATGACATATATATTCTCAATCAATATTATACTATGTTAATATAATCATTTAACTGTCCATATCTCAAATTTCATATCCGGCTTTACGGCTATTGTTGTCATATATATACATATATATATTTAGGAAATATGATAAGTAGAGCTCATCCATGACAAGATTTTTTAAAGTATATATGTAGATATATATATCTAAGAATAGTAACTATCGAGCGGAAATATAGCTAATTTCTGATAATACTACGAAAGAAACAGCTTTATTTTTTATCTCTATGCAAGTGTATTTAATCTTTGTTGCTTTATTGCTTAGATAAAGGCTAAATATAAAAGTCTTGTATATAAATTTAGAATACAAAAACAAACAATTGAATAAATATGCTATAATAAGCACATTTTATTTCATAAATGAATTTCAAGGAATGGCCAAATACGTCAACTAATGGGAATTTCAAAAGGATCGCTGGAACTTTTAACGACCTCGCCAATGTCTTATCTGGGTTTTAGTGTCTAATGTGATAATGGAGCGCTGTTTGCCTTCTCATCGTATGACCTAGGCCTCTGTACGGGGGATTGTGACGCGAATGAAATGAATTCAGAGAGATACCCCTCATACTATGTATACTATATAGAATAGGAGGCAAACTACATGCCCACTCGCATGTATGCCAATCAGAGATGGTTTCCTTCTAATCTTAATCAAAATAAAGACATTCAACAGCAAAAATATATAAAGGTTTGCGAATATATGTATAATATATATGTATATGTGTGTGTATAAGAGTCAGAGTCGGGAGAAAAAAGAGAAAATGAACAATTTTAAGCACTCGGCAAACAAAAGATAACGATAGTGCCCTCCTTATCTGGCACAATGCGCAACACGACAATAGGAACAACTAGACAGGCATATATATAGAGCTATAGCCGAACTATAGCCGTCTTTCCGCAATAATCATCGATGACAAATGCTTAAAAAAAAAACGATCAAATATGAGATGTCTTGTCGGGAGTGGTCGACTAACAGATACTCTTTTAATAACTACAATTTTGATCTATTTAATAACTTCTATTCTAGATGTACTTTCATAATGAGATCTTATGAGTGTTATTATGATTTCCAAGTGTTCTACTTTTTGAAATACCTACTATTATAACAACTTTACTATTGATAAACTGATATTTGCAATGAGTGTATTTATCACATAAACCTATATATATTATATTTGGTGTCTCTAGATTTCAAGAGTCTTTCAAATATTCTTAGTAAACCAATCAAAAATTTCGGAAATGAAATACTTTTACTGCGTACGGAATATATTTCAAGTTTACGAGTTTTCGAGACCTCTACGTTCATACGAACATGGTAAACAGTTTACTATATATATATAAATATATACACTTTACTATATATATAAATATATACACTTTACTATATATATAAATATATACACTTTACTATATATATATACATATCTGCCCCTTACATCAATTTTCATAAAACCAATATACCCGTTTTACATTTTTTCCACGTGTTCGGAAAGTTAAGAAAAGTTTTAAAAATTAATGAGAAATCAGAAATTTAGTTGCTAGGCGCGCCTTCCTCTAGATAAGTGCTACGATATGTCACCCTTAGTTACTAGACTACAACAAAAACCAAAACTTGTAAGATTCCCACACATAAGATAAGAGACGAAAAATTGTAAAGCTCGAAACATAATAGATAAAGTATAATAAATAAATAATATATTTGTTTAGCAAAAAGTTAAATTCCTTTAAAGATTTAATTCTATGTAACAAATATTTAAAAGACAAAAAATTTTCTGTCAAAAAAATATTTGATTGTTTTTACCTAGGTAGAAAACCTAGATTACAAAATTCTATTCCTTGCTATATGATATGGTAATATGATCTATATATGTGCTATATATATCTATATATATACACCTATGGGACGATATTGCAAATACCAAATAGCTTTAAACCATCTTCAGTAATGAAGCATTATCTTATATCCCAACTAAGCTGGGTCTTCCTCATTCGGATATATATATATATATATATATATATATATATATATATATATATATATATATGTATGTATCTTCAGGTAAGATTTCCTTTTCTTTCAGCGATAATTGTTATAATTCCCAAATAGATAAGGAAACATATGTGTCGTAAGGCTGATAAACCGCACAGCTTAGGAGGGTATTTTTGGTTCTAAAATAATGAAAAGATAATGGCGTAGACAAACTGTTGCTAAAGTAAGTATATATTTGCAGTTAACGCAAAGTTCTAATATGGTTCAAGGTTTGACTAATTAACGTTATCATCATTATCATCAGCGTCATCATCATCATTATCATCATCGATGACGAATCTAAGTAATATTATTAAGTGTTCAATTCGCACAATGACGTTAGCTGAAAGCGAGAGCTGAGCTTTAAGAAAAATCTTCCTAGTGCTATTTTTCCTATAGACTATATATAGTCTGTGTCTATCTATGATGACACTATTTGTGGTTCTTCTCATTATTTTGGTTTAAGAATTCTCAAGAATTCTTAAAAATGTGTAAAACTGTCAACGGCAGCTTATGAAAATTTGTTTTGTTAGCGGATTTGAATTACACGCGACAAACGAAATGGATTTGGAATTATATATAAATGTAGTTATGTATATAATTCATATACATATATATATGAATGTACAGTGAAAACTATGTTGAGTGAAAAGAAAAGAAATATTTACTAATCATTATCTAAATTTTTATATACTTCTAGAAAGTTTTATAAAATATTGAGGAACAGTAGAGAGGAATATATAAAAAAGATATATTACTTAACTTTTTCTACATTTAAAAAAAAGATGCTAAAAACACGTTTCCTATATTAAATATTTACTAATTATTATCTAAATTTGTTTATAGTTCTTTTATAAAATATTGAGAATAAAACAAGAGATTTTCCATATATGGTTTTAAGACTTGGGAATAATTAAGGAAAAGATGTATTGCTTAAC
Organism: Drosophila gaucha; assembly: GCA_035045545.1. Taxonomy (NCBI): domain Eukaryota; kingdom Metazoa; phylum Arthropoda; class Insecta; order Diptera; family Drosophilidae; genus Drosophila; species Drosophila gaucha. Next base: position 821,801 of record JAWNOY010000252.1, read on the forward strand.
TTTTTCTACATTTAAAAAAAAGAAGCTGAAAACACGTTTCCTATATGATCAAAGATGATCATAATAAACGCTTCATTTCAAAATTGCCAGCAAATTTATATGGTTATGAAGGGAATCAGAATAAGAAATAGTTTTCTTGAATGAAGGAAACTTTGTTTCAAAAAAAGCCTTAAGCTGGGGGTCTACATATGTAGATTGCCTAAAGCAGAGAGGACTATCTTACAGGTAACTTGTCTGCCAAGAAAGCTTTCACTGTACACACACATATATATATATATATATATATATATATATGTATATATGTATATATATAAATGATATATCGTATATAGACAAAGCATTGTCTTGTTGCCTGCCTCAACTGCTTGGGCAAGCAGCTTATCAACCATTGTCATTGGCTTTATGGACGAACATTTTGCGGTTACCAAACAGCGGGAGGAGACGGAGAGGGAAATGAGAAAAATAAAATGCTCAGGGTGTAGAGTGAAGTATATATTTTACATGCGGGCAGCACGTAGCCCACTCAGCGTAGTGAATTTTCAAGCCGAAACCAGACGAGCGACTGCTAAATTTCTATTATTATCGGTCAAATGCGGCAAAGCTAAAGCAAATGCAGCTCCAAACTGTTCGAGAAAAGAGGAAGAAGGCAGCCAAATGGCCAACAAGCGAGCCGCGTGTAAAATGAGCCAGAACCCGGAGCATTAAAATTCCTTGGCTGGCACAAAATGCATTGGACAAATATAATATACAAATACATACATATATATATTATATATGTATATCGCTGTTGAGCATGTAACGAGCGAGTGGCTGAGTGACTGACTCTAACCCGCTTGGCCCCTTCAGCTGCAGTTTTTTTTGTCTGTTTCGCTGACACGACATTAAGCAGTTTAATGATATATATATATATAATGATGATATATGTATGACGTCAGCTATCGACACTTACTCAATGTGTTTGTCCTTGCATAACTGCAGTTCCTGTAGCTCCGGCTTGCTGGCGTTTATTTGACGTTCTAGCAGCTGCTCCTCCTCTTTGCGTATCTTAATATCCTGATTGAGTCGCTCCATTTTAGTGTGCATCACCTCCAGGTGTGCTTTCATCCGCAGCAGATTTTCACGCATATGCTGCTGCACCTCTTGCCGCGAACATGCCGCACCTCCAGCACTGCCAGCCGCCGATCCGCTGCCAGCTGCGTTTACAGGAGGTTTGACCATAAACGATTCAATCGATGCTATTTGGTTGCGAAACATATCCTCGGCATTGCCAAAAACGGTTTGATGCAGCTGCTTTTCTGCTAGCTCCTCGCGTATGGCATTGAATGAGGTCTTCTTTTGATCCAAAGCTTGCTCCTGTTGCAACAGCAATTGGGAGCAGCGTACAAATGCATCGCTAAGCAACCGTAGATCACCTTGTGGCTGCGCATCATCGTAGAAGGGGCAAACGATGGGATTGCTCAGCGTTATATCCAGCGTTTTGTTGTACATTTTCAGGGAATTGGTCATATAGTGGTTGATCATATCAACCACAGAGCTGAATTGAAATTTTTCAACAAAACCATAATTGTCATTGATTTGGCAAATTTTAATTAGCTTCTCGTTGCCATCCTTCATCAGGGTCAATGTGTATTCGCCCTTCTGCAAGACCATTAATTATATTAATATTTTGTTAATACATATACTTATGTTTGTATATTAGTTACCTTTGCTTGGGCATCGCGAACTAGAAAGCTTCCATCCGGTTGGCCAAACAATTTGTTTTTTGCCTGCTCGCGCGTTATGCTGCCCCAATACCAGGGAGCCGAGCGCAGTTCATCCTTTTTCGTATCTCTTGCCATAGACGCCGGCGCCTGTGGCCTCATCGTTGAGTAGTGCAGCGGCGAGGGATGCACTAAGAAAAATAGCGAAAACACACATCAAAATTGGGGTAGGGCGAAATCATATTTTAGTTTGCTTACACACGCACACATTTACACTCTTACACACATGTACGGGTATTACATGTTTGTGTGCATGTGTATGTGTGTGTGTAGCGGCTTTTGCTTGTTGCCAAGCGCCCCCGAAACGCATTTGAAAATCGAATACGTTAGGCAGCAGCCCTTTTTTTGTTGCTGTTATGCTTCTATACTCACTTTTGATTTTGCGATTGTTGCCCACTATTAATTGGAGATTTTTGTTCCCCAAAAAAATACGTTTTTTTTTGGTATATTTATATATATTACTTATTTCACGCTTACAATTTAGCGAGCACCATCTTTCTATTCTCAATTTCGCGAATCAACTGAGAAACTCGCAGGCAAACACACACTTGTACATACATTCATACACACACTCGCACACAATCGAATTCACACATGCACACAACATATACATATAAACTATAGTTAAAACAATTAACAGCGTGCGGGAATCGGTAGTTAAAAATGCGGTGGTTTTTCTTCTTATTCGTTGTTATCAAATCGTTTCAATTTGTATTTTCTTATAACTTGTATTTTCTTATTATTTATTATATTGAAATCACAATCAGCACACCATTTCTTTTCTTTTTGTGGAAGAAATCGTCCTCAACACTGCATTGGCACTGGCACTGAATAGCATGTTGCGACCATTTTTCACTTTTCAACACTTTTTACGAAACACACTAAATAATACCGCGAACACCACGGAGAGCTGACCATATTTTGTCGTTTGGTATTTTGTGGCCATATTGTGCGTTTGTAACGGTCAAGCTGCCTTAACCTTTCAAAAATACGAAAACGTTAAATTGCCATTAAAAAAATTGATGCACTTCATTTGATGAAAATTACAGTTGATTGTAACTTTTCCATATTTAAATCCACAAATTTAAAACAAAATTGGTTTCAGTTTGAAAAAAAAATTGTTATTTACTTTGGAACGTACCGTTTGTTTTTGCGATTTATATGTATATACTCTAATAAAGGGTAATTTATATTTTTTTTTCATGGTGGTGCAGCACGTGGACATTAGAACTCGTGTAATTTAGGAAGCATTTAACATTGAATAGAGATATGCTAACATACAATTACCATCCTTTGACTTGTATTTTATTTTACATTCAAAAACTTATTTGTTTATATCTAAGCTACAGCAGTTTAATGTTGTATGAAAATAAGAACCTGACCATCTGCGTAAATCAACTAAGCAGATATATATGTGTGTGTTAGAAACTAAAGATAGTTTTTGTATTTAAATTGGTTTTTCAAATCATTACTTCCTTTGCTTTAGTGTGGATTATAGTCATGTCAGTGTTTGCGTTGATTTTCAAGGTAATTTCTTACTTTGAAAATATTGTTGAAGGATCAACATGTTATTTAGTTTTTGTGGCAGGGCATAAATTTAAATTAATTATTCATATTGTTTTCTTTTTATGTATATCCTGAATGTTTTGTTTTTGTTATCTTTTCCTTTTTTCTTTTGGGTAATTCTAAATTTAATGTATTTGTATAATGCCCGACTCCAACAACTTCATTATCTTGTCGGCAATGGCTGGGTTTTGTAAATGTCTGCAAGAAGAATATGTTAGGATATAAATAATATTCGACTTATATTTAAAGAAAAAGCTTACTCCTTAACAGCATTAGGATCATTTTGCATCTGCTCGAGTATCATGCGCATGGCCGGATCCTTGAGAATTTGTTGAATTTCCGGATCGGACATGGCATTCTTGAGCACCTCCTGTGGATTACGTTGAAAGTTCATTGAACATTGACGATAGCCATCAATGGCCTCAGCATTATTTGGATCCAATTCCAGAGCCTTCTGATACGCCGAGGAAGCCTTGGAGGTCTGTTGCATGCCCTGTTCCGTAATTGACAAAACGATTAATTATATATTTAAATACAAAATTTCTATCACAAAACACTTGCCTGTAGAATCTTGCCCTTTCGAATATAACCCTTGATGAATTTCACGTCCAACTTAATACAAGTTTCACAATCCTTTAGACCCAAATCGAATGCAGCCAATTTAGTGTAGCAGGCAGCTCGATTGCTGTACAATTTGGGATCATCCGGATTACGTTTGATGGCCTCCGTATAGTGCTTAACAGCGTTGCTGTAGTCGCCCTTCTTGAAAAACTCATTGCCCTTCTCCTTCTCCTCTTCGGCCTTCACTGGATCAATGTAGGCGCGTCGCTCCTCCTCCTTGATCTTGGCCTCGACTTCGCTGAGCGAGGTCTTTATCTCCGGTGTGCGATGCTCGGACATGGCCTTCTCATAGTAGAATTTCGCCTGTTTATAGTTTTCCATTTTGCGATAGGTATTGCCAATGCGAGCCAAGGATTTAGCAATTAGCTTGAAATCAGCACGATTTTCACGTCCCACCTCGATGCCCTTCTCACACTGCTTGATGCACTCTTCGTACTCCTTACGTTCGAAGTAAACAGCCGCAATATTGTTATGGAACGTGATATCAGTCGGATCATGCTCGATGGCAGCATTATAATGCTCGAGTGCAGTTTCAAAATCTTTCTTCTTATACGCAGCATTGCCTAGTTCCTTCTCCTTTTGGGCTAAGTACTTCTTGCGCTCCTCCTCGCCCATATCCTCCACTCGCGGCTCAGCGGGCTGCGATGCCTTGGACGGCTCCGATTTCCTTTCAAAACTTGAGCTGCTCGGTTGTGGATCAATGTCCATGGGTATATCGCCTTGTCGCATCATGTTTAGAACGGATGCCGTTATCTCCTGGCAACCCTGCAATAGAATCGCATTTTGCGGATCGTACTTCAAACCTGGTTGGGGAGCACACAAAGATATAAGTGAGGTTATGTTGGGAAGGTCAAACTTAATATATGTAACAGAACTTACCCTCGTTGTAGGCTTCCAGAGCCTTCATATAATCTCGCAGACCAGCGGCCGCAACTCCTTTGCGCGAATAACCTTTCGGCCAGCTGGGATTCAGAGAGATAGTTTTCTCAGCATCCTCAAGGGCGTCTCTGAACTTTCCAGCCTTGGCGAAGGCTGCTGAACGATTACTGTAGAGCACATGATTTTTGGCGTCCAGCGCAATGGCTTCTGTATATGCAGCAATAGCCTCATCAAATTTCTCGCCATTCAGCGCTATGTTGCCCTTTTCCTTCAGTTCGTTCACCTGCGATTGAACGAAGTGCAAAACGTTCGCAGATGAAAACGTTTTAAACGTTTGCTAACAAATGTTATACGCACCTTGTCCATTTTATGCAATTTAGAACGTTTACTTTACTGATTTAAACTCTTAAATGTTGCAATTAACACGCTGTTCACCACGCAAACTTGTGAGCTGAAAAATGCAAAAAATGCCGCTGTCGGACTTTTCTAGAAATGCATGAGTCGTGCCTCGCTCAATTCTCGTGCTCTCACACTTGCTCTCGCAAAACGAAATGTCAGACGCGCAGCGTTGCCAACACTCTCTGGAGTTAGCAGCACGTTGCCAGATCGTACTTTGGCTAAAATTGAAAAATGTATCAATATATGAAAGTTTGTTGGGATCTTGTAAAATGATTATGGTTACATAAGCACCAAATGAAAAAATAAATAAATATATATTGATGTGAAATATTGGTAATTCATTTGATTGTCAGTTGATTTGTTTGATTTATAATGTCGGGTGGCAAGCCAGTTGGCAGCGCCGAACAGCTTACTTGAATTTGTTTTAAAGCTGGCAACGCTGTCGCAAAATACGACAGACGCTGCTTTTTGCGTGCGCCTGGAAAAATTTATATTACAAATTTGTCAAAATATATACAAAATACGGCATTGATCAAATTTCGCTGCGAACGGCACGCAAAAAAAGCTTATCGTTTTAAACAGCAGCTAAATACCGTAGCAGCGTAATGGCCGAATATTTGGCATCTATTTTTGGCACAGAAAAGGACAAGTAAGTAATAAAAAAAAAGTACGAGTCCGCATGTTCTGCTTGCTCCTTCTGTACTTTTCCCGGCACATAAATAACAATAACTAACTATTTATTTGCATTTTGCAGAGTAAACTGTTCGTTTTACTTTAAAATCGGAGCGTGCCGGCATGGCGATCGCTGTTCACGCATACACAATAAGCCGACATTTTCGCAAACGGTGCTGCTGCAAAACCTCTACGTTAATCCCCAAAATTCAGCGAAATCTGCGGACGGTTCACATTTGGTTGCGAACGTCTCCGACGAGGAGATGCAGGAGCATTATGACAATTTCTTCGAGGATGTGTTCGTTGAGTGCGAGGACAAGTATGGAGAAATTGAGGAGATGAACGTGTGCGATAATTTGGGTGACCATTTAGTCGGCAATGTGTACATCAAATTTCGCAATGAGGCCGACGCCGAAAAGGCGGCAAATGATTTGAACAATCGCTGGTTTGGCGGACGACCGGTTTACTCGGAACTGTCGCCGGTCACCGATTTCCGTGAGGCCTGCTGCAGACAGTACGAAATGGGTGAATGCACACGTTCCGGCTTTTGCAATTTCATGCACCTGAAGCCTATCTCTAGAGAGTTGCGAAGGTACCTTTATTCGCGCCGGCGTCGCAATCGTTCGCGTTCTCGTTCTCGTTCCGGTGGACCGCGACGGCGATCACGCAGCCGGTCGCCGCGCCGACGACGCGAAGAGCGTGGCATCGGCGGCGGCACTGACCGTGGCGGCGAGCGTGGCATTGTTGGCGGCACGGATCGTGGCGGTGAGCGAGGCATTGGAGGCGGCACGGATCGAGGTGACCGTAACGATCGAAACGATGGCAACGATCGCGATAGACGTAAAGGCGGCGGAGGAGGTGGTGGCGGCGGTGGTGGAGGAGGCGGCGGCGGAGGAGGTGGTGGTGGCGGTCGATATTAACGGTCCAAATATCGTTTGGACTTCGGACTATCAACTACATTATTGGTGGCAATGTGAGAGAGAACGGACAAAAGAACGCCAAGAATCGTGTATTTCGCTCTTCAGTCTCCTTTTTTGTTTTTTTATGATTTAGTAAGGGGTGTCCACCACATATGTACAAACCACCCGTGACACGATGTGAATTATTTTATCGAGCGCCCATTAGAATTGTAATTACTTATACACACATTCGTAATAATAAAATTGAGTAATAATTATAAAGATATAGAGAAAGAAAAGAAAGACATTTTGTGTACGTTGTGTGTCAGTTAAGTCTACTGCTTAAAAACTGTCGTATTATAAAAAATGTGCTTAACTATATACAGTTTCAATTTTGGCGCGCTTCTTATATTGGCGGCTGCAGCACAACTGACGGAAGTCTTATATCTGGTTCCGGCTCCTCCTGCGCTTCCTTTGGTTTTGGCTCGGGATCGCCTGGATTTGCATTCATCTCAGTTTCTCGCGCGGCTTTCAATTGTTTGGTCATGTCGATTTGTTGCTGCAGTGCATAACGGTTTTCGTGTTTGCGGCGCTGTTGTTGTTCCACGTCACGCAATACACCCTGATGCAGTTTGTAACTGTAAAAAGATAATTTCGATAGATAATGAATTTCATTGAAGAATCCATGGCGCTTACCGGTCATCTTTCTGTTTATAGTGAACATAACCTATAATGACACTTGAAGCACAAAGCGCTATACTCAATGTGATTTTTGATGCTAACGACATTGTTTTTGATTGATTTATCTAAATGCGAACTGTAAAATTTTGTTATGATTTGTCTAAAACAGCGTTGGCTAATCAGTTGTTACGACATGACTTTTTTGAAACTCCTCCACAAAATTGAGAGTAAAACAAAAGCCGCCAGATTTCTTGATAGTAAACAAATTTCCTGACACACACTCTATTTATTTAAGCACTACACGATTAATTTTTATGCATTTCAAACCATTTTTATTAACGTTTAGTTCTAACAAATTTTTATCTTTTTTAGTAAATGATCAAATGGCCGATAGACAAAACAAAGCACCAGGGCTGCTGAACTGAACAGCTGTTTTGATATCATTGTGCGATATCGATAACGATAGCGCAAAAGGCGCGCACTACTTATCGATTTAAATGTGTTTGTTTGCGCAAGCTGTTATCTGTGAGTCAAATTTTTTGACGCAGTATTGCGTATTCTTTTGTTTGTTTAGTTCATGCATAGCTAACAGAGAACTGTTATGTTTGGCCAAACAAACGTTGACCCGCTGCCACAGTAACGTCCAACGACCCAACCAAAACGCAACTGAAGTATATAGATTTTTGGACATGCGCATCAGTTGCACGCAATGCGAAGCAACAGCACAAGTACAAATGTGTGTCAGTGTGTGTATGTGAGTGCGTGTGTGTGTGGACGAAAGTAAAAGCAACATCGAGCCAATGCGGCGTATGAGCAACATTTTGACACTGTCTGCCAGTGCGACTCCAGTTTTCCAAACGCTCAGTTCTCTGCGCAAAACAAATAACCCAAACGAACTAAAAAAGAAGTGAATAAAAAACAAAGTGAACTAAATAAAAAGCCAAAATTTACGTGCGTGTTGTCCGTCGTGTGCGCTAAAGATTTGTTTTGAAATTCAAACAATTGAAACAATCAACAACTAGCCATAAAATCCATTAACTTATTAACATATGTAAAAATTATAAACATCGACACGCAAATTTCCATCAATTTTGCTGCTTGCCAAACATTTGTTTATGCATTTTGAAATTCCCATATTTCCCCCTTTAAATTTATTGCCAGTTTTATTGCCTTTAAATTATGCGTTTGACCTAGGCTTGTTTTTCCCATTAAATTTTGTCTTTGGCCTAGGACAAGTTTTTTTTTAGCTCTTTCCTTAAATATTTATGTCAAATATTGATTTCAAATTTTCACGCAGTCGTGCTTTAAGAACCCAGCTAAGACTTTCGGCTTATGCGACACCTTTGTCCACCTTTACCTTGTTTAATATTTTTGCTTTTCTTTTATACTCGTTCACTGTTAAGTGAGAATGGGTATATTGGGTTTTAGTCTGTCTGTCTGCTGGTAGAGAAATTAAATTTTGTATATGTACTGCTGTGTACGCTCGTCTCATAAAGTATTCAGATTTTTATCTTACGCCCACTGGGGGCGTGGCAAATCAAGCATAAGGATATGCTAGTATTTTCGCATCTATTGAAACTAAAGTCTTGAAATTTGATATATAATTTTATATAAGCGAAAATCAATTGAAAATATCAAGTTTATAAAGTTTCCCTGTTTTGGGGGCGTGGCAATAGTCAGTTATAGCTGAAATTGCAAAATTTTGTATTTGCATTTTGTATTTGCATTGCTGTATAGATTTATCAAATTACATATAAATGCCCCTTGGAGGCGTGGCATATCTGAAAAAAAACATATTTTTCCCAATTTTAAAGATTGATTCATTAGGCTTAGCTTTTAGCTCATTTTTAGACTTATCTACAAGTCTAAAAATTGGGGATAGTTAGTTACAGCTATAACTGCCAAATTTGTTAGGTGAATTGCTTTTGACGTACCCCTCCCCTTGGGAGGTATATACGAAAAATAAACATATTTTCCACTGTATTAAAACTATAATATCATTAAGTTGGTCAATCAGCTCATTCTTAGCCTTCTCTACAAGTATGATATGATAAGCCTACTAGGGGCAATGCAAATATATCGATTTTGTTAAAAATGTTAACTGTGAACGAGTATTATGCAGTCGCCTACGATCGATTTCTTTTACATTAAATTTTAATGCAAGCTAAAAAATTGAAGAATTTTTGCCTGATTTCAAGTTCATAGCTAAAGTTAAAAGTATATATATATATTTAGAGCTATACAAGATGACCAAAGTGGAGCTATATAAATCGCGTGTCTTTGTGACAATCATTCACCTGTGTGCGCTGGGGCAGTTTGCCTATGGATTGTATTACAGCAGCTTCGAGGTGCAACGGAGCTACAAATTGAAGACGAGCTTCAGTCGTCGCTTGGTGCCCGAAACTTTTCCACAGAAATTGCGTTTTCTCAGCTATTGGTCGGTGGTAAGTTCAAGAACAGAAGATTCAGGTATATACTATATAAGTCAAGATATATCGAATTATTTATCTCTATATATGTTTGCAATATGCATAAATCGTGGTCATTATAATATGACGGAAATACGACGACCGCAGCCGCAATTCGTTTCAAGTGTGTTCCAGAATTCAATTATACGAGAAACAAGTAAAAGTGCAAGAGTAGGGAGTGTACGACTAGCTGATATCCTGTAGCTAGCTACCAGCTGTAGCAGTTCTACTTTTTCTGCTAAGCAGAACTTTGAGGCAAGGTTAATACATTGTTTTATTTATCGATTTTTTAATGAATTATCGATAACATTTACAAATTAATTTTGAGACTAGTTATTCTCAAAGAAAAGAGAATTGCAGAAAATATTTATAGATTTAATTGTCTCTATTAAAGTAATGATTTCGATATATTTCGATTCAAAAATATCAACAGTTATCGATTAATTTAAATTATACTTGATACTTGATACGGACAAGTGTTGCTCATGTTTGTATCATAATAATCGATAAAAAAACGTGAAATGCGATCGATATCGATAATTAACTTGCTGTAACTTTATGAACAATGTCAGTGCAATATTTATCGATTTTAAGGAACATTACTTAATGTCCTTGTTCTCCTCTTTAAATCGATATTTATCGATTACAACTATACAAACGAATCAAGAACTTCCAATTGCAAACCGTTCTGTCCTCTTTTTAAAATCGATACTTATCGATAACAGAGAATATATCAGTATAAACTTAAACTGCACCTGTTATATGATAGCCATAATTTCAACCGTCCTTGTTCTCGTTTCGATAATGTTTACAGGGTATAAGCAGTTTTTTATTATTGTCTCCCATTTATGTCTGCCATATGTTTGTTTATTTTTGCCTGCTGTTTCGATTTTCCAAATTGTTGTTGGTATACTTTAATCATGCCTCGCGCTGAGGGGTCAACAGCTCGTGTATCTTGCAGATACAATTTACATTCTGCATCTTACAGATACATTTACCGCTCATGCATCTTGCAGATACATTTTAAATGCCATTCATTCCTTTCAGTTGTTGTTGTCGCTGCAAAGTGTTACACACACACACACACACGCACGTAATTTGCCTTATTTATTTGCTTTGCGCGAAATTTCCGTAAAAACACAGAGAGAGAAAAAAGTCTTTTTTGGATTTTTATTGAATTGTAAAGCTGGCCACAAATCAAATTGCAGCAAAAACAAAAGCATCTTCGTGGCCCATTTTATTGGCGCTGATGGATGCCAGATTATCTTAAATATGTCAGAGGCGGATATAGAAGGGGGCGTGACTGGGGGCTAGCCATGGCTGGAGCAACTCATTTACATGTCGTAAAATATTTTGAATTTTCACAGTCTCTTGGCAAACGAAAGAAATGGAATAAATCAAAAAGATTTGTTTTTATCTTTTATGAATTTGAATTTTGTTTTTCTGGGATTATGAATTAGTGTTTGTGATTGACTTATTGGATTTATTATGGAGTATCTTATATGTTCACTATGCTAGTTAATAATACATAACAGATTTGTTGTGACTAACTGATTGAGTGATGAAATGACTTTCTGACTGATTGCACCCTAATTGAGGAACATCTTGATTGTGAGAGTTACTGGCTGATTGATTGCCTTCTTGATTGACTTACTGCTTGACTGCCTGAGTGATTGCTTAATTGATAGATTGAGTGATTGCTAACAGCTAAGCAGACAAATTAAGTGATTGATTACTAGAATACTTTAGTGATTGATTGATACCTGATTGACTCTTATATATATATACTGCCTGACTGGTTAGCTATTTGATTGATTGACTTAATGATTGATTTCTCATTGACTAACTGTTTGACCGATCCTGATATAGAATGACTGATTACCTACCTGCTAACTGACTGATTAATTACTAGATTACTTTACTGATTGATTGATGTCTGATTGACTTACATATAGACTGCTTGACTGGCTAATTATTTCAATTAATTAACTACTTGACTAATTGCTTTGTTGACTGAGTTATTAATTGATCTCTGATTGACCAACTCGTTGACTAACTGCATGACTGACTGCTTGACTGTATGTTTGAGTGCTTGATTGATAAACTAATCTATTGATCTACGAGTGCCTATGTGATTAAACTATTGATTGAACCCCCGATTGACAGACCAATTGAGTGATTGATCGCTATATTACTTGACCGATTGATTGGTTGATGATAAACTGACTGCCTGACTGAAGCCTAGTTTAATATGTTAGTAAATGAGCCCTGTTTGGCAGACTGATTGAGTGGTAGACTGCTTGACTGATTGATTGATTGCTCATTGACTGACTGCCTCGTTCAAAATGCTAGTAATTGATCCCTGATTGACAGGCTAATTAAGTGACCGACTGCTAGACTACTAATTCTGTTTCTAATTCTGATTGGAATTAATCATTGATCTCTGTTTGAGAAACCATAAGTTAGATAGAATTACTGATTGACCTCTGATTGACTAACTGACTAACTGATTGACAGACAACGTTTTTCTAGACACAGCTAAATTCAGTTCTGAAAAAATAGCATAGTTTTCCAAGAATTTGAATAAATTTCCTTCCGTTTATATTAACAGACGAAAATACGAGAGAAATTTCAAGGTCAATCAAATGCTTGGCAAGAACTACTCAATGTTTCACATTATTTAAGATCAGCTATACGAGTTGCCTATGCCAACCTAGTAAAAGTTAAGCTAATTCGACTCAAGACCCAGACACCTCTTTGTTCTGGCATATCTTGAAATATATATGTATAGTTCTATAGAGCTTAGTTCTATCTTCTATAAAACAAACATCTGCAGCTTCTTCTTCTTCTACTGCACTACTTAAGCTCGAGTATTCTTTGACATAAAAAAACAACCTATTGTTAAGTTTTCTTAAGGCTTATCTCTATTTCTTTGTTCGTTTACGTTCAGTTTTAGACGACCTTGGACGCCCTTGATTTATAATCTCAATAAATTCTTTGATCTTCAACAAAAAAGAAGAAAGAAAACAAACAAAAAAAGTGCTTTCCATCTATTCGCAGATATCTGCACGTGGACTCGAGTTGGATTTAAATTTGAATTTCCTTTTTTTGCTATTCTTTTTTCTATTTTTTTAGCTTTCATGTGGAACCCATGTTATATACCCTGACCGGGTCATGCACACGCACCATTACCATCCGGCTTTTCTTTTGTTTTGGCATACCAAATGCTTCCTCTTCCCTCTTCCTCTCCTACTTCGATTGTTTATATCGAAATGAAAATAAACGCTGTTCAAACACAATTTGCATTGTAATACAGAAGATTCAACTATGCCATGCTATTCAGATATTCAGTGAGCTATACATATATATATATATAGGTATTGTGTTTGTCGAATTTTATATATATATATATGCATATATATGGACACACGTTCGTCTCCTTCGCTGACTTTGAGCAATTTATTACTTGAACAATTTATTGAAAATCTAACAAAAATATTGATTTGGTTGATCGACGACTTTTTGATCTAACAAAATTTCTTTTGTTAGCAGCCTTATGAAACTTTTCAATAAACTCAAGTTTTTTAAGCTGAGTTTACTTAAAAAACTTACTCAGCTTAAGTGGATTGAGTAACTAAGCATGTACTATATACATATGAATACATATATATATATATTTGCGAAAAGTTCTAAAGTAATACTTTCGATATATTCTTATTTTAAAGATGTAAAACGGGTTTCGACTTAAAAAATATTTGAATTACTAGACAAATCAAGACAAATTTGTATTTTTAAACGTAAACAAAAAAATTACATTAAATTAAAATATTTATTGGTTCAAAAAAAATTTTGTTTTGAGAGAATAAAAAAATGTATTAAACTTAAACTATTAAATGTAGACAAATTTATTTTATATAGAATAAAAAAAAAATTAAAATATTAGATCTAAAAAAAAATTTAATTTTTAATAATAAAAAAAATTATTAGTTGAAGACAAATTTTTATTTTAAAAAATAAAACAAAATTTAAATCTAGCGAAATTTTTGTTTTTAAGAATAAAAAAATAAATAAAATTTAAACTATTAGATCAAAAGAAGTTTTTATTTTTTAGAAATAAAAAAAAATTTTAACTATTATATGTATAGCCTTTTTATTTGTAAGATGAAAAAAACTTAAGATTATTAGATCAAAAAATTGTTAATTTAAAGAATAAAAATAAATTTGTTTAAAAATTAAATCAACAGAAATTTTAAATTTTTAAGATAGTTTTATTATTTTTTTTTTTTTAATTTTAAAGATAGTTTTATTATTTATTTATTCTTTTTATTTGATTTAACAATTAAATTAATAGATGCTTAAAAAGTTAAAAGTCAAAATTTTAGAGTTATCCAAAAGTCAAAATGTTTAAAGTTCTCCAAATACCCCAATTTGCAGTTGATTTCGGTCTAGCTTTGAGAAATGTGAAATGGAAATTTGTTGAAAATGTTGTTTAGATTTGCCCTGGTCTGTGTCTGATATAATGTGCCGAAAGGCAAGCAGATTGACAGACTGACTGATTGAATGGCTGGCCAATTGACTGACTGACAGATAATCAACTGCTACGCCCCCAAAATAATGACAGAGCTGATTGTCGCTCTCGGGTTCAGTCTTCAATTTGCCTAGTAGTCAAAATGTTGGAATGGATTCTTATGGTGCTGCTCCCGCTGCTCTCTTTGGAGGCGGATGGGACGACCATAAAGTGGCATAGTGCTGGTGCCTCATTTGCCCAAGCTGCCGCCTGGCTGGATGATTATATGCCCTGTGCTCGGGACTTGGTTGTCTTTCCGAACTATTATCCTGCTATCTTGCCGTTGCCCAAGGAACTGTCTGTGGCAGGATTCGTGTTGCCTCGTTTGGGTGGCTTGCTGCTGGCAGAGGATGGCATCATTCAGTTGGGTTCGGGTGCAGGATTGAATACGGCTTGTGACAGCGATGAGGGGCGTGCTTACTTAAAGCCTGCCAAGACGAGTAAATGGTTCGATCCCAGCAGCTGGAGCGTGCAGCCCTCCTCCTCCTCCCCATCCTCTAGTCCAGCCATCGATAGCTACTCCGACCTGGAGCGCGTGCCCTGCGACGATGAGCATGTGGTCATCAGCGGCAACAGTGGCGCACTCTCCTTTGACTTGGAAAATGTGCAGTACCTACGCTTGGGCCAGCTGATCCTGGTGGGCTCCTCCATCTCGCGCAGCTATCTGCAGGAGCTGCTGAGCAGGGATTTGGGTCAGCTGCTCTTCCACAATGCCCAAGCCGTGACCGTGGAGTATTATAGAGGCGAGCTATGTGGCTGCCACAAGGACTATGAGCATCTGCTGGAGCTCGTTTGTCCCAATGTGGAGCCTCGATGCGAAACTCCTCACTGCGTTTCGCCCTTGCGCACAAATGACGGCTGTTGCTTAGTCTGTGGAGCCATGTTGCATATCCCGAGTGAGCATTGCATGGAACAGGATCGCAAGACCCTGTTCACGTTTATCAACAATCTCATAGTCAAGGAGCAGCTGCAGCAGGAATTGCAGCTCCACGTCAACTATGTGGGCTCCAGTTCGTTTGGCAATGCTCTCCAGGCAATTGTTGTGGATCGACATGGCTATAGCGAGCGAAGTGTCGATTTCATGCGGCGTCTCGCGGCGCAACGCAATCAAAGCCAATTTCTGGCTCGACAGCAGAACGTGAAGCTCTTCTATGCGGGTCATCCGTATAATCCCAATGTCAGCTTTGCCTCTGTGCTGCTCATAGTCTTTTGCCTTGTGTTCGTGGGCGTCGTCTCTGTGATTATGCTCGCCCACTTTATGCCACAGCATCCGTATCTCAGTCGCATACCACAATGGATACACAATCCAAGGCGTTGGCACTGGCGTCACTTGGACTTGCGTTTGCCACAGAATTTGCTCTTCAATCGATTTGATAATGCAGCCGGAGGAGTGGGAGTTGGCGGGGGAGGAGCAGCTGGCAGTGCAGTAGAACGTTTGGCTGTCATCGGATATGATGCGGAGAGCGAAGAGGTGCGAGAGCGTGCCTTCAACAATCCCATGTTTGAGCAGGGGGCACAGCTGGCAATCAGTGAAGAGCAGCCAGAGGCACCTGCGATGGCAGCCAAAGTGGAAACTGGAGAACTGGATAGCTGCAGTGTGGAGGAGCAGGAGCTAACAGAAATCAATCTGGAGTCCTCTGAAGACGAAAGCGAGGTCGAGGCCGAAACCAAGGAATAAGACAGAAATTTTCACAAATAGAATATATTATCTTGGAGGAAAAAGTTAGATTATCAAGAAAAAGTCTAAATAAAATGTTGAGCTTAAAGAAGATTAAAGACGTAAGATGATTAGAAAATATATGAATATATGTACATAAATGTATATATTTTACTAGGTCAATAATTGCTTAAGCCATCCTCGTATATACAAACTCTTATACTATTGATTTAAATATATCAGTTATTATATATGTACATATATTGAATTGAAAATGTCTTAGTGAATTTTAATTTTTCTTGTTTCTACATTCTATTCCAATTTCTAAAACATTAAAAATTTTAATTAATGAGTATCATTTAAGCGATAGTTACAATAATAAATAAATCGATTAAGACTCATCTCAATAATGCATAGCGATTAAATATAATTTATGTTAGTGACGCGTCACATCGCTGAACTTGACCTTCACGCTGAGCTTGAAATTCAATCGATAGCTCGCTTTAATTTCGGAGACAGCAAAGTCATGTAAGCGATAGTTACAAAAATAAATACATCGACTATGGCCCATCTCAATAATGTATGGCGATTAAATATGCATGTTAGTGATGCGTCACATCGCTGGGCTTGTCCCTTGACCTTCACGCGGCTTTCAAATGAGCTCGAAATTCAATCGATAGTTCGCATTAGTTGCGGCGAGAACATATTCAACAGCTATTGTGCAGCGAGGCACATCTATATATAGCACAACCACCCACCCACTTGCAACATAAAACACCTCCAATTGGATTACAGTTGGAGTGGTCTAAGTGCTGTGGCAGTGAAAGTAAATTTAATTTTCACTCAGATTCTGCTGCAGCCTATAATTGACTCTCTCAATACGGGTTTGTTTTTGTTGCTTTACTGATAAGCGACGTTATCAGCGGTACGCTCATGTACACATATATTTAATTGTGTGTACACATATAAAATATATACTTAGATTCTCGCTTGCGTTTGCCAACAACAGCCGGCTAATCAGTATGTAGTGGACTTTTGTGTGTTAAACATGGCCAGATCCAAGTCCAAGAACAAGGGCTCCACGTCCCCAGGTTTCAATCGTGCTGTGCAATTGCTTCTACACATTACGGGTGTCATCCAGTTCAACTATGCTGTTTACTATTTTCACAATTTGGATTTGCCGAGATCAGTTTTTCATCCATTCGCTGGGAAATTCAAATTCTTGACATTTCTTTGTGTGGTAAGTGCAAGTGCACCCCTGGTTGTTATCGATATCGATCTGTTAGTTTGCACTATTAACAGCTTTGCTGTTAGAGTGCTGTCTGTTAATTTTGAAAATAAATGTAAATGTTATGTTAAACGGGTTTTGTGTGCTGTAAATCAGCTGAAATATATATAAATATACATATATACTGCCGATGGGATTACAGTTTACTTCCAATCAGTTGCATTTGTTTATGATTAGAAATAAAACTGACTTTTGATAAGAAACGTTTTATCAGTCAGCTTCATAGAACGGAACAATGTTTAATGTTTGCCTTTAAAATATATATATATATATGTACATAACTTGGCGCTGGTTCTTCACCTGCCTCACCTGGCTAATCAGTAGATTGTGAACTTTTGTGCGTTTAACATGGCCAGATCTAAGTCCGCGAATAAGGGCTCTACGTTCCTTACCTTTTATCGTACATTGCAATTACTTTTACACTTTACGGCTGCCATTCAATTTAGTTATGCTGTCTACTATTTACAAAATCTGGAAGTACCAAATGCTATTCCGTTCGGTGGTCAATTTAAATTCTTAACATTTATCTGTGCGGTGAGCAAAATCTCTATCCATAAAAAAATCTATCATTAATCAAAACCAAATCCTCGCATAAACGCTTGGTCATCATGAAAAATCAAAATTTGTGACCTATTGAAGCATTGATAGCTATTTAGCCTTACTGTGTATTGCAAGCATAGATAACAGTTGTTGATTAAAAATGAGGAATTCTACATTTTTCTTAACTAAACTTAATTTAAAAAAATTATGTGTAATATAATTTTGTTAGTTATAATTACACTGGATTAATGATTATTAATTTATCATTATTTCTTAGTATTTTTATTAAATATTGATTCTAATTTTAATCCATCAGCAGCAAAGCAGCAAATAGTTGGTTTAAATTCAAAGCGCCAAAGGCTAGTATAATGTGCCCAGGCGCACAAATTTCGGTCAAAAACCGATACAAAATCCTTGTGAAGTATCGATAGCTTATCAGATTGGCTCACCATGGTCACACAAGAACACAACCGTCTTCAGTGTAAATTTTTTGTTCGCCGGCTGCTGTTCTTGCGGCTGTGAAAAATCAATTAATTGTAATATAGAAGAATTTAGATAAAAAATGGCTACAAGCACTGCAACGCACTCGCTATTTAAAAGTGTTTTTGGCGCGCTGCGTACTTTGCTGCATTTTACAGCAGCCGTACAGTTCACTTATGGCATCTATTATGATTACAAATACGTTGAGTTTCCAACTCAAACGAATCCCAACTCAAAATTAATATATCATCCCTTTGGAGGAAAGTTTAAATATCTTACCTTTCTGGATGCGGTAAGGTTACAACAATAAGCTTAACTAGCTATTATTATAAGGGAGATAACTTAAATTGAGTCTAAGCACGTAACGATAACCGGTTTGCTCTTTTTGTTGTTGCTGCTGTTGTCAAGCTTCAGTGATTTAGCGGTTTGCAATTTATTCCACTTCAATTGTCAGCTAATCAACCCCCTTATAACATGCGTATCTCTTTGCACTTACAGATAATACAGGCGCTGTATTACATTGTCTCCCTCGTGAACGATTTTGTGGGCACAAATGAACTGGTTCCAAAGCGAGCGCCTGCCATACGCAAATTCAAGGATTGGCTGCTGTCCACATTGGCTTTCCCAGTAGCCCTCAATGTGGGCATTACCTTCTGGACACTGTATGCCATCGATCGTGAGCTAGTCTTTCCCAAGGTGCTGGACCCCGTGTTCCCCAGGTGAGCGACATATAGAAACGTTCATATATTGAGTACTTATTGTCATTATTTGTTGCCTTTTGCAGCTGGCTTAATCATGTTTTGCACACAAACATTGTCGTCTTCATTGTCCTGGAGATGTTTACATCGTATCGTGCATACCCAACGCGCAGCAAGGGCCTCACTGGCCTAGGCATCTTTATGGGCAGCTATCTTGTCTGGATCCACATTATCAAGCATTACTCCAATGTCTGGGTATATCCTGTTCTGGAGGTCCTGCAGCTGCCACAGCGTATTGTATTCTTTGTCGCTGTGCTTGGCTTCACCTTTGCCCTCTATCTGCTGGGAGAGTTCTTGAACAATGTGGTCTGGGCCAAGGAAGTCAAACTATCGCAACGCAAATCCAAGTAGGCTGTGTGTATGTCTTACAAAATCCCCCAAGTAGTCAATAAAAAATATAAGAACAACCAAAAACAAAAATGAATTTTACACGACTTAAGAAAACTTAATTATATTGTTGATCTATTGCTAAACACAAACTCTCTAGTAAATTGGCTTAAATAGCGTCTCAAGTATTTGAAGTACAACTATTAGGTTGCACTTTTGCAAATTCTCAAGTATGCGTTGTTAATATTGTCTTAGATGAGCATAATTAATTTTCAAATTGTTTAATAATTCATATCAAATGCAAAAAGCACAGCAAAACAAACAACTTTAATACCTGCGTTAAATTGTAAATTGTAATTCTAGTATCACTTTAAATAAAAACAAATTTAACTTAATACTGAAGTGCTCTTCTTTCATACATTCAAATTTGGCGCCATAAATGTCAGTTGAAATTGGAGTAAATCAATTACCAAATTACAACGAGAAGTGTGGGTGGTCCGCCACACCCAACACAAAGAAAAAGCTTGCACTGCAGCCCTGGACACGATAAACAGCTGTTCGCCAACTGCTCTGCTATGATCGATACAAGACAATTACATGAATTACATATACATGTGTGCGTGTGTGTGACTGCGCTGGAATATAAACAAACTGCTCGTGGCTTCCCTCCCAATTTCCAGATGTTCACGCAACTTCTAAAACTCTTCCGCAGCGGATGTGCCCTTCTTGGCAGCCAAGTGTAACTTTTCTAGAAAAATGTTCTATTATGGTACACCTGTAATTTCTTACCTGGAAAATAATACGCCCATAGACTTGTTTTTAGCTACCTGCTGAGTTTGAACTCACGCAAGTCCACAGGTCGGGTTACTATACGGAATGATCTCCTGAGCTGCGAATGTCTTCTTTTTTTTGTCTTGTTTATAAGGTTTCATTCGTCAAGCTCTAGGTTGGGGTTTCTAGAATTTTTGATTAATTGAACTACACTTCATAACTAAGAATTATGAAAATGGGTTTGTTTTAACTAGACATGGCTTATTTTAAATATATTTTTTACAGTTTGTTTGTTTACAGTTTTCTTTTTGCTATATTTAGAAACCATCGGTAGGTCTTTTATTTACATAATGTATATACAAATGTACATATATATACATAAATAAATATATATATATATATGCATTTGTATATAAATATTAACTATCGTAATTTTCTAGAATCAAAGTAGAAAATAAACTAATTTCATATATTTTTTATATATTTGTTATTTAAATACATACATGCATGCTATAATTTTTGTATTATTATTCGCAGCACAGTTGCTGCCTTATATAGACAATTCGTGAAACGTCAATGGGAAGTATGAGCTAGGCTGAATAAATTGAAATATTATTATACCCTGAACCCATTGAAAATGGGAATTCAGGGTATAATGGTTTTGTGACAATGTATGTAACAGACAGAAGGAGGCTTTGCAGACCCCATAAAGTATATATATTCTTGATCAGGACGACGAGCTGAGTCGATCTAGCCATGTCCGTCTGTCCGTCTGTCCGTCCGTCCGTCCGTCTGTCCGTCTGTCCGTCTGTCCGTCTGTCCGTCCGTATGAACGCAGTGATCTCGTAAACCACAAATGGTACGTACAGAGAAAAGATGTAAGCTAGATTGTTTAAAGCACCGCCTCGGACTTGGTTCAGGGGATCTCGTAGTCGGGCAGACCCGACTAGAGCGTTCTTACTTGTTTTTATTTTAACTAGTCGAAAACTTATTACTCTACAGCAGTTTGTGAACTATAAATTAAAATATAAATAAAAATAAAATGAATATAAAAATAAAAACAAAATTATAAAAAGAAATAGCTTATATAATAAAAAAAATATATAATATAAATACAAAAAAAATTAGTTTTAAAAAATTTTTATTTATACCAAAAATTTAAACAAATCATATTCTTTTAAAAATTTATTTTTAAGTTTAAAAAATATTTTTTTTTTAATTTCTTTTTTACTGTTATAAATTAAATAAATTATTTAAATAATATAATGTAATTTAAATTACAAATAAAAAAAAATTTGATAAAAAAATAAATTTTTATTACTCTTAACACAAAAAGATATTCTTGATTGACTCGCACTTTTATTCATTTATTAAAAGAAAAATTGTTCTAAAAAATAAATAAATTTAGTTAGCTATAGTTAATTGCCAAAGCACCTAAAACGTACTATAAAATGAGAATAGTTTCATTAAAATTCTTGTTTTGCTGAATGCACAGGTCTAAAACTCAAAGTCCGAGTCGAGTAAATAAAATTTAAATGTTTCCTTAATTATTTACTCTACTTTTAGATACAAGAAAATAGATGCCTAGAAATAATTGTTTTGCTCCAAGTGTCAAAAAAAAGATCCGCCCATGCTATATAATATAATACAATTCATAATTTTATATTCCATTTTTTATATTTGGATTTAAAATCGATTTATTAGTTACAAAAAATGTTTAATAAAAACTTTTTTAGGCACTTTGTAACACAATTTCGTTTGCTTTCGTTGTGTGCTGTGCCAAAAGGGCGACATTTTGTACATTTAAAACAACATACAAATAGATACATATATGTATATATAAACTATATAGAACTACGATCTAGTTTAAGGAAACAGTCATTATACATAGACACAAAGTACATAAATGCTCTGTGCTCTGTAAATTTGAGTTTGTAAACATTTCAAAACTTATTCGCTATGAGTATTCGTATTCGTATTCGTAATTCGTATTTCGTATTTTAAAACTTATGGAAGATTCTGGTTTTTTTTGTTAGAAACTTAAGTAAATGCATTTAGTTTTTGAGTTGGCTGCGCTACTTGGATGGCAGCAGCAACATTTTGAGCTTATCAGATTCACTCAACAGCGTCGCCTCCTTCTGATGATGATGATGATGATGCAGATGATGATGATGTCGTGGATTGAGCAGCGTTTGCATCTCGGTCGCATCCTCGCAGTTGATCTCGTTGCGCTGTCGACTTGCCGCATTGAGCAATCGCATCGCCTGCTGCAGCTCGTCGTTGCCATAGGTGGGCAGCGTATGGTTGGCTATCTCGAAGGGATTGGCTTGTATGCCCACATCGCAGCTGGTTTTGCTGTTGCGCGAATTCGATTTGGCTGAATAGGAACTGTGCAGCATGCCACCCAGTCCCAGTCCCAGTGGTATGTCCAGCTCCACGGAGGAACAGCTCAACGAATCGCCATTGACATCCAGAGCTGCCGCCAGCTGCCTTGCATAATTGTGCTTAAAATCGCTATTCGAATCCACATCCATTTCCATTTCCAATTCTCGATGTGGTTTGCTTTGCTCCTTGCGGGATTTGCGACTGCGTTGCGAGTTGCGCGAATGTCGATTGCCATTGCAATTGGATTCACTCGACTTTTGCATGTGCTTGAGGAAGTGCTCCAAGGCCTTGGAGCTATTGCCATTGCCATTCCCGTTGTTGGACAGCTCTTGAATTTGGGGTCCATCATCATCGCCGTCGTCCTCCTCCTGCTTGACTATCACATTGAGATCGTGTATCTTGAACGAGGCACGCGAATTCTCCTCCTCATCCGACGAGGTGGTCATGCCTTGGTTCTGCAGGAATGGCAATATAAATTGTCCATTCTTTTGTATAAAATCATTGATGATGCTTGGATCCAGTCCCGCATTGCGTCGCCTGCTGCTGTTGTGCTTTTTGGTGCTGTGGGCAAACATGCCCACCTTGTGACTAGCGTTCGGATAGGTGGTCTTCTTTAGAGCAATCACCTGTGATTCGACAGATGTGCTGCTCTCGCGACGTCCACGTCCACGTCCATTGGTCGCCGCAATGAAATCTCTGCGCCGTTGCGTACGCTTATTGCTGCTCGTCGAGTAGCCATGTTTGCCATGCTGCCGACTCCGAGACGCCACTTTCGTCTTCATTTCGGCTATCTTCACAGAGACTTGGGAGTCCACTGAATTGCGTCGTGATTCAACGGAAACGTGTCGGACGCTAACGCTTATCTCCGAGTCCAGGGAATTCTTGCGTCCAGTCTGATGACCCTGACTCGATGAATTTGTATTGCCAGCCGTGACTCCAGTCAGGGCCATGCGACGTTTCACACACTGTGGCAAATAATGCACCCAAGTGGAGCTAATCTCATTTGTTTCCGATGAGTTTAGGTCATTCACATCGAAATTCAAGCCAACTGGATCGGTGTGCGTGTTGTAGAGCGTTATGGAGAGTCTACCCTTATCTTCAAAGTCCTTGCGTTTGGCCCACGTTTGGGCAATTACCTTATGCTTAGGCATTTTGACCTCCTCCACGACCTCCTTGCCGCACTTTCTGCCGGACGAAAACAAACAGGTTTAATCTTTTATATTACAAATTGTTTGAGAGACTACTCACTTTTTAATATAGCGCTTCCAGGTCTCGATGGAGGATGGCGTCCAGCACCAGGTTGACATGAGTATGCCAGAGCTGAATAGGCAAAGCAAATGCAATTGCAAAACGCCCACACTGGGACGATTCTCAATCTTGCAAGCACTATTCTCATCAAAAACAGAGCTGATGCGACAACTGCAAAGATAAAGAAAGAGAGAAATTAATTTATATAGCAAGTAAGTTAGTTTAACACTCACATAATGTACTGCCTGAAGCTCTCTGCCCACTCAGTCGAATGCCGAAATTCATTGACATGACATGCAATTGCAACTAGGATAAAAATCAAAGTTAGCAGAGCACAAACGCCCATGCGCATGATAATCAAGTGGATTTTGTTGCTCGCCGAAGTGGATTTTATATCGTTGGCAAAGTGCTTGAGGCCAAACAACATAATCATGCCGCGTGTAATGAAGTAGCCCCCAATTAGGATGACTCCACAGAGTGGACCTAGGAGCAAGCCAGCCCTCATCGAATGATTGATGTAGCCAACAAAGCAGATGCCCACAATGCCATTGCCATCGACTTCACTGAGCGCCATTGTTGTGATGGTGAGCACCAAAGGTAGCGACCAGGCAACCAAGTGGAAGTACGACCCCTTCTTGTCGATGCGATCCTGGACATGGCCCATGGCACGCCAATGCCAGGCATAGGTGAGGAAGACAAACCAAACCATGCAGGCGGTTAGAAAATAATAGACCAGCACAAAGATGACAATGCAAGAGAGATTCTCGCCAGCCGCAGGCTCCGAGTGTCGCAGTGTGCCATCCTTTCTGCAGACAATATCCTCGCGGGAGCCTGAAGTAAACTGCAGCAGCCAGCTGGAAAGAAAGATATTATATTAGCTTCTTTAATAGACATTTTCTTGGCATACTCTTACCCGACACAGGAGATGAGGAAGCACAGATTAATATAGAATACAATCACAGCTGGATATTTGTTGGCATTCTGCCAGTCGATGAGAAATGTGGCTACCACAAACAGATTCGAGAGCAGACAGAGCGTGCCTCCATACCCAATGAGCTTGTGTATCTGACGATGTTCGTCATCCGTGTACAAAGGGTCCTTGCATTGCACGCCACAGCCTTCGATGCCAGGATAATAGCTGGCTGCATTGTCTGCCGGCACAAGGGGCGTTAAGCATTTGCCCGTTACATTGAATTTCATTTCGCGAGCATCATTGCTGCATTTCGAGGGAAATAGCGTTTCGTTGCAGCGCATAAATTTTGGGAAAAATGTCGTATTATATAGCACACGGCACGGATCAAGGGTAATTCGACACATTTCATACGAAGGCAGGTAGACCATGTCCTGGCCATTAATTTCCTCGCATTTCGGCTTGAAGACGGCGCACAAAAATGGCTGCAAAGGTAAGCATTAGTCTGATATGTACATTTCAGGTAAGTTTCAGCTTACCTGTATAACAGCCCAGCACTTGGGCACATGTCGCAAAGCATAATAACTTAACAAAACCTCATCCAACTCCTTCTCCTTACGGTAATCAGTCAAGCTGAGACTTGTGAGTGCGTAGGGCAGCTTGGAGCCAAAGCATGCGTTGTGCGTTCCATTCACTTCCAGACAACGTCCACGACGCACACACTGTATGTTGCGGCTGTCGAGGCCATCGAACCAGGGCTTATCGTCCTTGCCCTTTTTCCCATACAATCGATAGTTCATAGTGCCATTGATGGGTTCCAAATCGATGGAGCTAACTGTAGTTGTGCCCGTGTTTAACTTAGTGCCACTAAAGCTAGCTAAACTTCCAGACAACCAGGTGAACAACGACAGAATACAAAGGGTGAAAGAGCTCCTAGCAAAAAAACAAAACAGGCGTAGATATCAATATATATACATACATATTTGACTATATATGTAGATATACATATATTTTTGTAATTGGCTGTGACACCGTTTGCATACTTACGTCTGCATTTTGTCTTTGCCACAAGCGATATGTTGTGCTAATAATATATATTAAGCGTAGCCTTTGTGAATATTAATATCCAGACGGTCGCGCCTTGTTTGGTCTCTCAAACCAAATCTCGCTATCAGCGCATTTTGATGTCGTTTTTGTGTGGTCGACTCCAATGCTGGTTAAATAACGCGTTTGCTTAACTTAAATTTACAAAGTATTTAATTCAAAACTAAACGCCAGAAACGAAAATAAAAAGTAAACGCGCCGCGAACAGACGAAAGCAACAAATGAAAGAGCGTTTGAGTGCAGTTGCGGCAGACCACCCACAAAGCCATACAGTTATCGGATATCGATGGGAAACGAGGAAAGTTGCTGTAAGTTATCGATGTGTAGCGTTTTATTACATCCCTGGCCACAGTTTGGCTTGTGCAAATTTATACACGGGCATTATACAAAAAAAAAAAAAGAAGCCTTGATTTGAAATTAAAGCTGTGTGTGCATTTTGGTTATTAATAATAATTGTTACCATGGATGCCGCAGTTGCTGTAGCGCCGCACGCTGCAAATGAGGCAAAGCCACAGCCACAACCCCCGGCCCCGGCGGCCTCTGCGCCAAACGAAAATGGTGTACAAACAGCAGCAAAAAAATCTGAAACAGCGACGGGCACAGCCACAGGCTCCGGTACGTAGTATAAATGAGAGTGTGTACACACTCACGCACTCGCACACACTACACATACAATTTCCATTTGTTTATTATTGTTGTTTGTGTCACACAATAGAAATGCATTCCAATGTTGAGACTGGAAAAGTGCTCGAGGCGCAAAAAACGAAATCTAAATCGGAAATGAATAGTGAAATGGTTTTAATAACAATATGCAGCGCTGATCGTAAAATTAAAAAGACGTTCATGTCCTTGCCCAGCAGAAAGGATGTTATTGAAAAAGGTATGTTACGGTACATTGCTAATTTTCATAG
Organism: Drosophila gaucha; assembly: GCA_035045545.1. NCBI lineage: Eukaryota > Metazoa > Arthropoda > Insecta > Diptera > Drosophilidae > Drosophila > Drosophila gaucha. The sequence goes on from JAWNOY010000252.1 coordinate 848,692, forward strand.
ATACAATTATTCTTTATGCCTGTCGACAGCACACAAATACGGCTTGGCTGGAAGTACCATAGTACTGGAAAGCAATGGCTGTGAGATTTGCGAAGATGAAGTTCTGCTATTTGCAGCCAAGGAGAAGATTTTGTTAATGCTGCTTGCGGAAAGCGATGAATATGTTATACTACCTCCGCCCTCGCCATTGAATCGTTCAGAGCGTGCGGGCAGCTCATTGGATCCCAGTTTTATTTCGAATGCCAACGATTCGACAGTGTCGAATGATGAGACTCTATCGCTGGCCAGCGTTACGCCAAGCAATTCAAAATTATCTACAGCGCCGTTTAAGGAATTCTCGATACCTTGGACCAAGGTACCAAATGACATTATGAAATTGCTACGCAGTAAAACGAGCCTGGGCAAGCGTCTCAATACGTTGGCCAATCTGTTGGTGGACGCACTCCGTGAACGCTCCTCACATATACCAGTACTCGTATTTCGCGAGGTAGCACAGCAGGCGGCTGAGAAGTATCCAGATTCATTGCTGAAAAAGGATCGGGAGGGCCAACAGATTGCCACGACGCCGCAGTCGCTAATCTCAAAGATGATCAATCGCAACAATGCTCTAAATCGTCCACAAAAACGAGCCAGCTCCAGTACAAATGATCTACACATTAGCAGCAGCAAGAAGCGTAAGTCGGGCAATGGCACCGCTATTGCATCCAATGGCAACGCAAAATCGGTAGCACTGAATCGCGACCTGGAAGAGAAAAAGGATCTGATGATATCGAGTTATCGAGGCGATTCCATAGCCGAGGAAGCTATCATAGCAGACTATATGAAGGAATGCTTTCCGCTGCAACGCGACTTCTTCAACAATACCGAAAAGATACCAGACATTACGGCCATCAAGGATAATTGGCCGTATATCTTTAATAAGCCGCTGCTCTACCAGCACTTCGAGCTGCTAATGTCGATTGATCCGCGTGTATTAGAAAAACATTTTGCCAGCGAAAAGGAGCGACTGTTCAAATTCTTTAAAATGTCTAAAAATAAAAAAGTTAACGCGCTGGAGGAGAACAATGCAAATATGGTGCGAGGACTGGCATACCATTTCAATGAGGATCCCGACTACATATTCAAGCAGTACGGTCATGGACCCTTACCCAAAGATGTGCTGCAGCACATCAATCCAACCAATGCGCCTTGGGTGGCACTAGTCAGTAAGTTCTCTCCACTTGCAAGCCCAATGATCAATATCTTATTAAGATTATGTATTCCTTTTATTAGATACGCCCATAGCTGCTGGCGATGAGCCTGCCCATATTGATGCAATGATCTACATTGAGGGACAAATAATGAGCACGTTTCCAGCTACGGATGCTGATATACCAGACATAATTGCCCAATTGCTCTGCTACTATTATACCTTTAACATGATGTACCCCAAGGAAGCCAATCAAACACTCGAATTTATTGTCATATATTTTTTACTACATACGCCGGAGCAGGCGCGCAACTCAAAAAAGGGCATTTCTTCAAATAGTAAATACAATCAGCTAATTGCCAAATTGGCAAATGCAAATGGTTGAGCAGAACCACGAGAATGGAGGAGACATCGCATACTATTTAGTTTACATACATATACATATATTTATTTTACAGACCCAATTCACATTATACTCCTTTATATTTTTAAGATGATTTACATAAAGTGTGTAGTGTACTTATGTTGTGTATACAATTTTCTCATTTCAAACAAAATTTTGAAAAATTTGCATTCACTTTTTTAAATTATTTTTATGTTTATCGAATTTTGTGGACGTTAGATGCGGATTATGTTGCATATCCTTTATGACGTCGTTTAGAGAAGCCGATTTCTGTTTCACTACGGCTCTAGTTAATGTCCTGCGTATAAAATTGCGTTCCTTGAAGGACAAATTCTTTGGATCTTTTGTAATATTGTTGGCAATACTACTTCTATGTGATATCTTTGTCGATTCGTTGTCATCAAATGATTCCCATTTCGTTTTTTCGGTGCGACTTGCTTCAATCACATTGCGACGATGATTTTGTTCACGTTGCTTCAGCATGTCCTTGGCCTGCTGGCTTTCCATATTAATGCGATTGGCGCTTCGTTCATCCTGCTCACTATCCAAAAGGTCGTTTTTTACATGTTGCCAGGGAACGGCCTCCTCTTCAACTGGTGGAGGTTCTGAGCGACCAAATGTTTTCGGCGAAAACTTTTGCTTTCCCCAATTCTTAGAGCGTTCAGACAAAGTTTTTTTGAATTTATTAGATTTAATTTGAAGCTTTTTGGAATCTGCTTTAAACATTTTCACGGAGTAAACAACACGCTAATATTTATATTTTCGATATAGCAAATACTCAAACTATCTCTATCGATGCTTACGATACTATTTGGTATGACACGATATGTTAGAGCAGCACTGTTTTTAAATGTATACTTGCGTGCTTTGGAAACAAATATTATTATGCAGATGAATTAGATATATAGTTTTTTGATATTTGATTAATTATTTTATAGTCGTCTGCTGTAAAGCTTGAATCGATTTGTTGCGACGCTCATTCATTAATTTTATGCGAATAGTATTTAGCTATCGATGTTCACAATAACTAATCGATAGTGACTATTAACCTGCAGAGCATCGATACTTATTTAACACGTGCAGCGGCCTAAATAGTTTTTTGAGCAACGGGAACTGAGATGCAAAACATGGAAACGCGTGCCAATAGCAATTGGCACAATAACTCCGGTCCAAACGATTATCATTACATGAATAATAGTGGTGACCACTCGAATAGTCACTGGAATGACAAAAGGCTCGAGCATAATAGCTTTACTCGAAACGGGCCTGCACGGGGGCACAACGATGACTCTTTTACAAAGTTCCGCGATCAAAACCAACAACAGCCACAATTTCAAAATCGTCAGCCATTGAATCAGCATCATGGACGTGGCAGTGGAGGCGGCGGTGGTGGTGGTGCTGCTGGAAACAGAAGACGCCAAGACACTCGCCGAAAAGATAAGCAAAGATTCTCTAAAAAGGGAGATCGTAGCGGTGGCAAAGGAGGAAGAGGCGGACGAGGTGGTGGTGGCGGTGGAGGTGGAGGTAGACGTGGAGATAGAGGCGACGGTCGTGATAGACGCAACAGCGGAGGTAGCGCTGCTAGTCCCTGGTATCAGGACAAAATGCCCAATGATATGTTCTACTTTAACAATGGACAACTGGGCAATGAGAACAGTGGAGCAGTGCCACCAGAAGCACCACCAGTAGCACCGCCAGTATCCCTCCCTACTCCAGAGGTGGCCAAAGAGACAACGCCCGCAATTCCAGCTCCAGTTGAAACGACGCTCATCAATCCGGTCCACATAAAGCAGGAAAAGAAAGAGGCTTCACTGAAGCCAGTGACAAAGCCGGCGGAAAGCAGCGAAGACAGCTCCTCCAGCAGTTCCGATGAAAGTGTCGAAGCCGGTGAGGTGGTCAAAGCGACAACAGTTAGCAAAGCTGAAGCGTCCAAGACAAAGATTAAATCCGAGCCGGTGGCCAAGCCACCGGCATCCTCTTCATCCTCATCCGAGGAGGAATCTAGCGATGAAAGCCCAGCGCCCGTCAAGGCAAAAATATCAGTCAAGGAATCCCAACAGAAGTCGCCGAAGAGTTCCAAGAAAAATCAAGTTGAAGATGACGTCGTTTGCATGGGCAACGAAAGCCGCATGTTCACAATACCAGATGATGACATTGACGAGGACGAAGACGAAGACAGCAGCGATGCTGATAACAAAGTGGAACAGAGGACGGGCAAAGGCAAGGACAAGGCTCACATTTGCGGCATATGCGATAAGAAGGTACGTGATTTTTTATATCTCTCTCCGATGTCTGCTATATTCAAAGATCTCTTTCGACAGGGTCACACGTCCTTCGAGTGCCAGATGATCTGCAGGAACTGCTCGGCACCCTATCACAGCCTGAAGAACTGTCCGAATCCGCCGAATTTGAATATTGCTCTGCAGGCTTTCATGGAGTTCAGCATGCAACAGTTGAGTACATTCAATATGGATAAACGTTTTGCATTTCCCGCTGGTGTAATGACAGCGCCACCTGTACAGGTACAAAATGCTGCAGTTTCCAAGTCCAAAAAGGATAAACGAGCTGTGAATAAAAAGTCGAAGAAAACGCCTAAAAAGAAAATTAAAATTGAGGCTCAACACAGCGACGATGATGATGATGATGATGATGAAGATGATGACGACGATGATGATGAGGATGAACTGGAAGTAGATCCGAGTGAAACGGAATCAAGTGATTCCAGCGCTGAGGCAAAGCCTGCGCCTAAAATCAAAAGGAAACGCAACTCCAAGCAGCTGGCTAAAAATTTGCCACCTGCTGCCGGTGCATATCCTTTTCCCTTGTTAGCTGCCGGCGCGCCATACAATCCCCTAATGTATCCATATGGAGCGCAGTTTAATTTTCCTAAATAAGTTTTAAATATGTATACACGTTTTCTTTGTATATACATTCAGAGATAAGCATAAAGTAACTTATAAATAGATAGCATGTGGCAAATCAACTTTGCTTTGATATCACAGAACATTCATGTGTTTTGTTTAATTAAAATAAAGTGTTTCGCTAGGAATATTTTTAAATTTGAATCTTTATTTTCGTTTAACTGAAACCGGCTTCACAGCCGGTGAATGTCAAATTAGCTATTGTGAATGCGCAACATAAAGTCTATGTAGCCCTGGCATACTGCGTAACTATTGCTCAAAAAATTAAAAAGGGAAATATTGTAAGAATTTGTTTTATTCCACATATAATTTGTTTTATCTACAGTCAACTGGCAGCAGTTGAATTTAATTTTAAATTTCAGCAGTCGGTTGTCTGCATTTCCTCTGACTGTCAAAATAACAAAATGAGAGTTGCAGCCCTGGTTAACCAGAACAGCTGTTGCTTGCCATGCTGCAATTTGTTTAATGTTTACAACAAACAAAAGTGAACCAAAAGTGCGATCACGCGATAAATAAGAGCGAAAAGAAACACAGTTCATACGCTTCACACGGTAAGTGGCCCACATATATATATTTTATACATTAAATTTGTGTGCACTAAACACTCGAGTAGACAGACCTGTGGATTCTCTGTTCGACTAAAATTCAGAGGGAGAGAGATTTGATAGCTAGCTAGTGCAGAAGGCTCGCTGCTCTCGCTCGCGTTCGCTGCCGCAGCTAGTCGGATGGGTCATGCTCTTTGGCTCGATGCCTGGCTTAAGCAATGTCTGCTGCAGTCCCCAAATAACTTCGTTTGCAATCACATTCACGGCCAGCATCAAAGCCGTCTCATAGTTAAGGGGATTCACCGCGTAGCTCAGTATTCCCACGGCAATTTGATTGTACAAAAAGTCCTTGTCCAGTTCAAGCAGCTCCTCGCGCACCTCCATGATGCGATTCTCATAATGGCATTGTATAGCAGCGAACACCTGTTTGTCCAGACCGACGAGCAGCTCCCGCTTAAACTTGACCAAATAGTGCTCGATGAAGATGATCTCATTGCGGTTCATGTGCGGCAGTCGCACATTCTCTTGTATGACCTGCTCCCCGATTTGGCTAACTACCAGCGAGGTCAATGAACCCGCTGGCGTGGGTCGTCGCTCCCCGCAGGGACGTATGTCCACAAACGGATGTATCTCGTAGCTGCCCACGCCAATGGTGCAAGCGACGCCACTGAACGAGACATGCGAGACTCGGGAATGATTCTTGGCGGAGATGCCTGTTTTGGCTGGCGATGTCGGCAGCTCCATGGCCTTCTTGTCACGCGCAAAGCCAATGATTTGCACGGATTTCTGTGAGCATAGAGAAGAGCATTATTAGTCGAGCCGAGCAACGCCGGGTATCCCAGTTTTAAACTTACGTAGTTCACATATTTCTTGGCATCGCAGATAAAGTTCATGATGCGCCCGGATAGTGTATGCAGGGCACACTTATCCTCGCTCAAGTCCAAATTAAAGCCAAGCAATATGTGAGTGAGTATATACTGGGCTGCCTTATAGATGGGATCATCGACAGCAAAGGTCAAAGGAGCATGGCCCCCCAAGGCAATGGCTGCATTCAAGGCGTAGCAGAGCTCGCTATCCAGCAAGCCGTCAAAGCTCGCTTGGTACTCATCGCAGAACGATGGTTGGGTCCACTGCACAGCCTCGAGGACTTGCTGCTGCTGCTGTTGCTGTTGCTGTTTCTGCTTCTTCTTCTTCTTCTTCTTCTTACGTCCTTTGGACTGTTTGATGTCCTGAAGGCGATGCGCACGCCGTTTGATTTGATCCTGTATAGCCTGCCATTTCTCTCGATACTTCTCCTTGTGACTCTCAATGAAATACTCTCGCTCCTGCTGGACCTCCCGCAGGAGCAGCTCGATCCTGCGCTGATTGGCAATGCGTTCGTTTAGGCGCTTGTGCCACGATTGTATTTGTCCCTCCGTATGCTTCATCAGGCGCTGCTTGAACAAATTGCGCATATTCTTATTGTAGCGATCCTTTTTGAACTGGAACAGTTTCTTCAGCTTGATCAGATGCTTGCGCTGCAAGTCCAGATGGAGACTTATGTGCGCCTGGACTCGCATATTGGTCAACATTTTGCGATGCTCGAGCAGCATCTGCTGCATGGCCAGCATGCTCTCCATTCTCTTGAATTTATCTTCTGTTATATTATAGATCCTTAATTTCCTTTCATGCCTCTCCTCGTCGAGTCGTTGCTTTCGGGCCATCACCTCCTCCTGACTCTGATGCCGTAGACCCGTTTGCAAATTATCCTTCCTCGAGATGCTCTCCGCATTGGCAATTAGCATACGATCATGTCGTTCCGCCTCCCGTTCCCTATACGCCTGCAGCACATAGTATAGCTGCGACTTATGCAGATCTTCGCGATATTGATTGAAATCCTTCAGATTACATATCACCTCATTTTCATCGGTGATCTCGCCATTCTCTCGCAGTCTCTTCAAATTGCGCTCGTTCGAATAGAAAGTCTTTAAGTTCGAATCGTGCAACGGATTATATTCGGGTATATGAACTGTTACCGATGAATCAAAATCCTGCATGCTACATTTAAACTGGAATCAAAAAGAATAAATTTCTCTTAATATATCTTATCTTATTTATCTCCCATCTCGAGAACTACAAAAGCTATCGACTTGGAATTTCAAATATATATTCCTGTATACGATATCTTATCCCATTTTCTTAATTTTATTTTATAGGATGTTATATTATAATACAAATTTTCAGATCGATCTGCTCGCATTCCTCCAAAAATTAAAAAAAAAGTCTTAAATTTTTTAAAAGTCTTAGAGAGTGAAATTTGGTCGAATAGGTTAGAACTTAAAGATACCATATAACATAGGTATATCCGCAAGGGTATTTGATTTTCGGGTATTTCTAAGATATTCTAACTCTTCTAACTTCATCTTACCGAGATATATCCGCAAGTGTATTTGATTTTCGGGTATTTAAAAGATATTAGTTATAACTTCATCTTACCGTATTTCCGATTTTATCCTTCGAGAAGATCACCTGATTACCCGGACACTTGAGCATGGGCAATTTACAGTTGAGCGGTATTAACTCCCAACCGGGCAAACTGTTGATGGGCAGCCCAGTCTTATAGCTGGGCTGTTTGGTCATCATCTGGCTGGTAACATTGTTCCGTCGCGGCAATGATAATATATCAATCATGTTTGCATAAATATTTATATATATATATAAATATATATGTATATATCGAATAATAACACACAAAAGCTTTTATTTTTGGTCCAATTTTAGGACCAATGGAATTTTGTCGTATTTGGATTCTTACAGCAAGTCATTCGAAAGAAACTATGTATTATTTGACTATATTATAAATATATAAATTTTATTATTTTTTTTGGTTAAATAGTAACATACTTAACATTCAAAGAACTATAAGGAACTAAACAAAAATTATATCTGACATAATATTTTTAATGCTTGAATCACTGTGCAGTGCCTACTGTGAGAGCTTCCATTTGCTCTCTCTCTCTTTCTCTCTCACTCTCTCTCTCTCTCTCTATCTCGCTCTCGGTCTGTCTGTTCGCTGCAAGCTTACAGCTTCCGTTAGTCCTTTTTACTTGTTACTTTTACCGTTTGTTTGTTTATTGTTGTTTTCTGTTGTTTGCTTTTGTTGCTCTTCCTCTTCTTCTTTTTACTTATGGACTGCTTATCAAAGCTTTCGTTGTTGTCACTTCACTTGAGTGCTCTCTTCAACTCGCCCTCTCTCGCTCGCTCTTACGTGCATTTGTTCTTGTTGCTATCGTTGCCTAGGGCGCACATTGAACCGGAAACTAAAGAAAATGCAATTTCTTTCAACCATAATTCAATCAATTTTTGCTTTATTAAAGACTAGATATTCTTTTTGTTTTGTATATAATTTATTGAACTTGAAGAGAAAGCTTTTAATATATTTTAAGTCACATGTAATATAATAATATAATTAATTAATATAAATAATAATATAATAAATCAATATAAATAAAATAAAAGCAACATTATGCTTGATATAATTATGCTTTATTATGTATAAGCTTATGTATTAAAAACTTTTTGATTTCAAAACCATTTGTGAATAATGCGTAATATTTCCGAATGCATTTTGATCTGGACAAAGTTGACAACTTAATAATTTTAATAGATTTTCTAAACAATTTATTTAGTTGTTTTAATGTCTCCTCTAAAAGAGAAAAATTAGATGGACAATAGAATATCTGAATTTTGCTTAAGTTAAAATATTCGTCTTATGAAATTTGTATTTTTGCTTAAAATTAAAAATCAAAATATCAGAAATTTATATTGCTTACGTAACCAACGCAACTATTTCATCATTTCATTCCACTGTGTCACAGCAACAACAAACTATATAAGATCTTCCCTCGAATACCCCCAATGTCCTTTTTATGGTTTATCTCATGCAAAATAAACAAAGCTGTTTTTTTTCTCCCGCATTTTATTGATACATAATTTTGTGTGTAAGTGTGTTTGTTTGCTTGTATTGGTAATTTGCATTAGAATTTTACGATTTGGTCCTGGCTGCCATTAGTCGCGCTTGATTTGGAATTGCCTTAAGACGCCAAACAGCGGAAATTTATATATGTATGTTTGCACGTATATATGTATATATGTATATGTGTATGTATATTTGTATGTTACATAAGACCTTGTCTCAAAGAGAGATTTAGCATCAGCACAAATATTTGTCAATAGCTTTGACTGTCAGTCAGTCCGTCTGTCAGTGGCTGTGAGTGGGTCGTCGATAAGTCTGTCTGTGTGTGTGTGTGTGTTTGTGGAAAATTCTGCTCACGGCTGTCATGGAAAATAAAATCACATCAAGTACTGAATGTACGTGCTCCAAATACGCTCTCGTCTGTGCCTTTCCATTTCAACAAACAGTCCAAAACGGCGTCCCATGCCACACCTGGGCAGCCGTTGGTATAAATAAAAAATGATGCCTAGCATCCTGCACCAAAAAAAATTTTAGAAAAAAAGCTTAGCAGAGGTGCGTGCCAATCTGTGATGATAAGTTCTTGCCTGACCCATTTACCGTTATATAATAGTTACTTCCTTTTTGCCAGGTGAATCAGAGATGCGTGCGTGAGTCGTGCCTTTGAGTTAAAGTAGCTGACTTCAAGGGTGCTACATAAGTATAAAAGTGTGTTTAAATTTGGGTATACCCTGTAAGTAGTAAAGGTTTATATGATAAAAATAATTAATTATAGAAAAGGTTTACAATTCAATATTAAACATAAACTAAATGAAATCTTATATGTAACCAATTTTAATATGTTAAACTGAAACCCTTTCTCTTTTTCTCCATCATTCATTATATTTGGCACTCACGCGCTCACGTGCTCATCTCCAAAATATGAGCAGCCACCCACTCCAACTTCCATACCCACTGTTAAATCTACCCTCAAAGTAATATCACACACACACACATGTATGGAGATAGTTAGTTTATGTGTGTGTGCTGTCGTCCCTGGCCGGTTTTTAAGTCGAAAAACGCTTTACCGGCAACCAGACAGCTGTGACACGTCGCTCTCTTTCTTTCTCGCTCTCGTCTCTCCCATCTCGTTGACATCTCGAACCACCCAATAGCATTGGCTGCTTTCAATGCTCAAAGCTTGGAGCACACTTTCAATTCGCTTTCAACTTCAAACTGTTTTTTCGGCTCCGGTTTCGCCTCGCCGCGTCGTGTGCTTTCAATTGCAGCCTTTGGCAAAGCTTTGCGCACATCGCGTTGCTCAGTTGCTTCGCGTCCGTCTGGCGAGTTGGTACGTTAAGCATTGCATTGCGTTGCGTTGCGTTTCGTTTCGTTTTCGGTTTGCTGCCAGCTAACTCTATAGCTCTCACTCTGTCCTTCGTTCGCCCCTCTTCGCTCTGCTCGCTCTCTATGCGTGTGCGTGTGTGAGAGCGTGTGTGTCCATATTGTACGTGTGTGTGGTTAGCCCAAAACAAATACGTTAAAAAGTAGCAAAAAGGAAAAAAAATAGAAATAAAGAAACAAAAGGAAATCATAGAGCAAGAGTCCTTGTGTATGGGGGTGGCAGCAGACAACCCTATAAGCACCACCCCCTTGTAAACGTGTTTTTTTGCGTGATTGTTAACTGCGCCATTGCTCTACACACACACATGCACCCACACAGACACTATAAAACAACAGTAAACAAAACAAATAAAGTGAGAACGAAGTGCACAACACGCAGGATAATTGCATGTGGATTATATAAATACGCGCCAGTGTGGGCGTGGCAGCAGCAACAACAACGACAACAACAACAACAACAATTACAACATTTGTAATGTGCCAGTTGTTGCATACATTTCACATCATTCAATCATCCAACACATTTTCATCATCTTTAACAACATGCGCAACGCTGCCAAAGCGACGCCATTAGCGAAGCAGCAGCAGCAGAAGGAGCAGCAGCAGCAGGATCATATAATCACCATCAGCACTGCCAGCCTAACGGAGCAGGAGGAGGCGCCGATCAAGCACTACGCACAACCAACAACAACAACAGCAGTTGAAACAACAACAACGAGTGCAACTGGAGCAGGTGTTGGGCAATCCACAGACAGCTCGAATTCTACGCCGCCTTCCAGCTCGCTCCTCTGCCAGCTGGTTAGCTATCAAAATAATATAGCCGATGTCCAGCATAGACGCGGTCGACGCTTGCATGGACTGCAGCTGCCATTGCATCCTCTGCAGCTATTTGGGTGGCTGGTATTGTTGCTATTCGGGTTGGCCAGCTATTGGGTGTTGATACCCGCCTTTCATGCACCCATCCAAGGACCCTTGTACGGACTAATCTCTGGCCTGTATGTGGTGCACATTGTGGCGCATTTGACAGCCCTCCTGACCGATCCCGCGGACAAGGAGCTGAGACGCGTGCATCGCAACGATCGCATTGTGCCCGAGTTCGATCGGAGCAAACACGGCCACGTCATCGAGAACGGACGATGCCATCTGTGTAATATCCGGACGACGACGCCCAGGACCAAGCACTGTTCGGTGTGCAACAAGTGCGTGGGTAAATTTGATCATCATTGCAAGTGGTTGAATCATTGCATCGGCTCCCGCAACTATGTCGCCTTCCTAATGTGCGTGGTCAGCGCCGTGGTGGCCACCCTCGTGATTGTGGCCGCCGTTGTTGGCCAGATAGTGCTCTACTATGTGCAGCCGGATTGGCTGAGCTTCTACTGGTGCAGCAATCGACTGGAGTTGCCCCTGGAGTCGAGCGACTACATCAATCTGACGCTCAGCTTGAGCAATGGCACCATGATGCTAATGGAACAGGAGCAGGAGCAGGAGCAACAGCTAGACAATCTCACAGTCTCCACTCTGCCGACGCTGCTGGAAAACTTCACAGCTCTGCTGGAGCAGAGCACCTTGCAGCCTTCAGTGAATCATTCCGTGACGCCGCTTGTGGCTGGCATCGGTGTCCATGAGACCATCTACTTGCTGCTCCTGGGCGCACTGGGCCTCCTTGCAGCGATCAGTGCTGGCCTGCTGCTGCATCTCTGCTTCTTTCACATTTACATCTCGTTCCTGGGTCTCACCACGTACGAGTACATCCGGAATCATCGGCAGGCGCAGGAGGCGAAGGCCAAGCAGCTGCTCGAACAGGGCAAGAATGGTGTACACTTCAATCCCAATCTGCCCACGCTCCAACATCATCATCATCATACACAACAACAACAACAACAACAGCATCCGTCCAAGCTCTATTGCTGCTCCAATGTGCCGCATCCCAATCAACAGCAGCAGCAGGAGCAATTGACAGCTGGCTCTAGCTCTAACTCTGGCTTGCATTGCTGTGCCAGCTCTCGTGAGTTTCATCAGTCCAGCCAATCGATCTACCTGTGCTCTCTGCTCCAGGAGCGACGCAGCGACCTGGACACAGAGGCAGCTCCACTGCGTTCCTTTCACTGCTGCTCCAGCTACGCGGCCAATGCCATGCAGCGTCGCGTGAGCGTCGCGGCCAGCGCCAAGGCAGCTCTGGAGACTCGGCAACGTCCACTCAGATCTGGAGCAGCTGCCTCCTATCTGCAATACACGGAGCAATGCACCTTGTGCACCTTTCAGCTGCGCAGTCCGCTGCGAGGCAGCCAGAGCAACAGCAAAAGCAACAGCAACAGCGGCGGGCGCAGCAGCAGCAGCACTCGCACCTTGGCCAGCCAGACGGTGACGCCCTCCTCGAGTGCCTCGGCAGCGGGCAATATATCGAAGCACCAGCGCTGGCGCCGAAAATGGAACTGTTGCGCCAGCGTGCCAGACAGCCCGGATGTGCCCAACGATTTGCTGGCAGCGCTCTCTGCGAGCAGCAAGATCAATGCGAGCGAGCTGCCGGTGCAGTTCATTAGGAGTCTGAATGGAGGATTGGACTTGCCGCAGCACAGCCATGTGGATGCCACGCCCAGTGAGCTGCCCACGTTGAAGACGACGAGAAGCTCGCGGTTGCGTCACATGCTGCGCCTGCTGGGACGCTATAGACGCGCCCGCTGTCAGCGTGGCCATGGACACGGCGTGGGCGTGGCGGAGCAGCAGGTGGCCACCATCAAGCAGAATCAAATACGTCCGCTGCAGCTGCAGCCGGATCGCGGCTACGATCATGGCTTGAGTACGGCCACAGCCACGCCCCAGCCCAACAGCTCGCCCAGCCACAGCGCGAGCAGCAGCAGCGATCTGAGCAGCAACAGCAACTGCAGCAGCAAGGAGCTGATGCTGCTGCCCACCAGCGTCATCCGGGATGACAGTGTGACCACCAGCTATACATTGACGCTGCCGCCTGCCTTGCCGCCGCCCACGCGCCGCAAGATGCCCAATCCCAGCGAACTGGCTGAGCTGGCCGAAACTCTGGGATTCGTCTCCAGTCAATCCCATGGAGCAGCATGCTCCAACAGTCGCCAGTTGCCAAGTCTGGGCAATGTGTACAGAAGACAGCGCCGGAAACATTTCCTACGCACTCGCTCGCCCACTTTGTCGCCCATCCATGAATCGGGCTTATCCAATCCGACATCGCCTCAGCCCTTGCGTCACGGTTTGGCCAACTCCAATGCCAAGTGCTCGCCGGATGTGGCGCGTTCCTCGGCGACGCTCGTCCAGAATCTATGCGGCCTGGCTGGCGAGGCTCTAAGGAAAACTGCATCCAACAGCTCGCTGCACAGCATCAGCTCCAATTCGAGCAGCACCTAGACAGAGAGAGAGAGATAAAGAGAGGGAGAGTTCCTTGCATGGTTTCTGCCTAGTCCTTAGGTTAGTCATAGTCGCCGTTTTCCATCCAATTCCAAGTTAAACCCCAACTTAGTTCTAATTTAGTTAACTTGTTTTGTTCCAAGTTTTAGGATTTTGTTCAGAATGGAGGCTTTATCAAATATATATATTCCTTGTAATTTGTAACCCATTCAAATGGGGGCGCTATATAAGAAATTAAATATGCTGAAGAAAGATAAAACCACATTTTGTTTATTTTTATGAGGATCTAATGGAAAATTTCTACAGATCTAATAGGAAAGAATTTCTATAATTGAAGATCTAACGGGTTATTTAATGTATATTTCTAAAAAGTTATTGTTGAGCTTTTTCTCTTTGAAATCAAATGTTGCTTTAGTAATATCGATTTCAATGCCTTACAGTTTGACAGTCACAGTTTGACATAGTTTAAAAGCTACCGCCTTAAAACTGTAGAATCTCTAAACTTTAATATTTCCCATTGAAAATGGATATAGCTATCTTACAGTTTGGTAGTCACAGTTTGACAGCCACAGTTTAATAGGAATTGCGTAAAGTTTGTAAAAAAGTGTAGAATCCCTTACCCAAATAAACCCATTTACGCTTATCACACGAACTTTAATATATCGAAAATCGATTGAAATGGATTACAGTTTGACAGTCACATTTTGACATAGTTTAAAGGCTGCCGTCTTCAATTTGTAATCGATTTAGCTATCTTACAGTTTGGCAGCCACAGTTTGAAAGCCACAGTTTAATAGGAATTGCTTAAAGTTTGTCAGTGTAGAATCCCTTACCCAAATAAACCCATTTACGCTTATCAAAGGAACTTTAATATATCGAAAATCGGATGAAATGGATTACAGTTTGACAGTCAGTTTCAAAGGCACTGCTTGAAGCCTACTATAACCTATATAGTTGCAGTTTGAAGGAAATTGTAGCTAACTGCTGTATAATTTTTAACCCATATAAAACCTTTAAGCGTCAAGCGAATTTTATTTCGATCAAAAAGTGATTTACAGTTTGACAGCCAGAACTTGGTAAATACAGTTTGACAGCCGCAGTAATCAGTGACAGGCACAGCTTGAAATATACTGAGGCGTACTTTCTCTTTTTTTCTATTTTCTATTTTCCTATCTTTTACTTTACTTATCGTCGAGAGCTTAAACCTATTGAGAATTACGAGCTCATAAGATGACTGCAGATTTTTTTGCATTAGATTTTGTTTCTTTATTCTATGAAAATTGTTGATAAGTGAAAAGCTAACAAACATTAAAAGTAAATAGTTAGAAGAGAAATTAGAAAATTGAAAATTTTATCAGTTTATTTTAAGTGAGTTATATGATCTTTCAACTTTTCAACTTCATGCTTGGTAGGGTTGTCGCGATTCAAACCTCGTTTTATTTTGAGTAAATGCTGTTGCTTTCTCTATGAAAACATTTCTACTCATTTATCCTCTTTGCTATTCTATTATAAAATAAAATTCAAACAATATTATTGCTATGGTATTCGCAGTTCAAAACCTGTTTATATTGTTTTTTTTTTTGTAAATCTTTTTCCTTCCTCGCTCTACTATATGCTGTTTGTCTAACTATTTTTAAAATATCAAATTCTAGATGTTCTATTGCTATAACATTCGCGATTCGAACCCCAATTTTATTCAAATTCTGTTGTTGCTATCACTATGAAAACTTGTCTACTTATTTCAGCTGTATGTTTTTTGACTAACTATTTTATAAAACGAAATTTGAATTTGACTGCTATGGCATTCGCAGTTCGAACCCTGTTTATTTGTGACAAATATTGTTTTTGAGTTTCCTAGTAAACCATTTTGATTCCTTGCTCTTGGTTATATACAAAATTTTAAGTATTCTAACGCGATTCGAACCCCATTTGTGTCAAATGCTGCTGTTGCTATCACTATGAAAACTTTTCTACTAATTTCTCCTCTATGTTATTTGACTAACTATTTTATAAAACCGAAATATAAATCAGGTTCGAACCCTGATTATTTGTGACAAAAATTGTTATTCCCTTTCCTAGTAAACCATTTTAATTTCTTGCTCGACTCAATGTTATTGGTTTAATACCAAATTCTAAGTATTCTAACGCGATTCAAACCCCATTTGTGTTAAATCCAGCTGTCGCTGTGCCTAGTAAACCTTTTCTGCCCTCCTCGCCTTATCGATGTGTTTCTTTTGATTAAGCAAGGCCTCTCTCGTTATGTGTTGGAAACGTTTTGTATTCCTGTTCCAAGTGCTCGCTGCATATCCTTTTGAATTGAGTTTCATAGAGAACTCATAGAATTCCAAATGTATTTCGCTTACAAGTTTTGTCATTCAAAGCGTGATTTGCGCATTAAACACGTTGGCCCCTCCCCCCGTCCCCCCCTCCCTCTCTAAATGTATCCGAGTTGTAGTTCTATCTGTTGGTTGGCTTCGCAATCGCGTTAAATATGCAACAGCAATCGAAGAGGGGATTATTCAACAGAATAAAGAAGGTGGCGCAGAGGCTTGTGGCACCCGTTGCAGTTGCATATATACATAAAGACCCTCTAACGCTCAGCCAGCTCTAATATTGATTTTCATTTTCAAAACTTTCGGAGCAATAGCTGAATGTATCTGTATGTGTCTCTGTATCTGTATGTTGCGTATCTGCAGTTGAGCTTCGAGCTTGTTCTGACTTTGCAACATTTGCGCAAACAACAAAAGCCGCACACATGTCGAACCTAGGGGTCTGGAATGGGGGTTACGACATGGCATTTTTGGTCCATGCTGCAGTTGCCAATATTGTTACGCAAATGTTTTCATTCAATTCAAATGCACTGACAAAAGTTGCCAAGCTCAATCTGGGGGATGGGCTCTGTTTGAGGGTAAAAGAATTTGCATAATACACAGCAATACACTGGGAAAAAGCGATAGTATTAAATCTTTCATAGGTGAAGAACTTGAAAATTAGGATTAAATTGGAAGGAGCCAGCAAAGTTGAGTCGAGATAAATGTTAATCGAAATAGAAAAGTCATAGAAATTCTACACTTTTTCTTAAATTTCAAAATATATTTTGAAAATATTTTTATGAATTAGGAATTCTACGAATATAGTCGAAAAAGAGCAGAATTAGGAATTCTACAAATATAGTCGAAATGGAGAAGAACTTGTAAAGTCTTGGCTTTGCCTAAAATTTTAATTACATTTGAGCAGCTTTAAGATTAGGCAAAGAAAGTTTCTAAAATTAATAAATTAATAATCTAAATTAATGAAAGATTTTAATCAAAACGCGTACATTCAGGGAAAATTAAAATTTTAAAATTTTAAAAACTGAAACAAGAGTAAAATAATTTTTTTTATGTAAAAACTATTTTAATTTAAATTACATAAAAATAATGTTTAAAAATCTAGAAGTACAAAATATTACATCAGATCGCATAAAGAAAATCATTAGACTTAAAAGTTTAAATGACTCCAAGGAAGCGTAAAAAAAAACAAAATAAAGAATTTTTTAGTTGAGAAAATATGATTAATAAAAATTATATAAATTTCAAATTTTGTAATTAGTTGAAGCTATAAATAATACGTCTTTTCTCTGAGTGTAGACGAATGTGTAAGAATCAGCAAACAATAATATGAAGAGAAAGATAAAGACAGAGAGAGGAAGAGGCAAACACACAAAATTTTCCCACTTGAAAAAGTTAATGAAAAAAGTTGAGTTTCACATTTTGTGCATTGTCAAAAAACACATGCGAAAGACATGAAAATCGGAAGGGAAATATTCAGCTATATATGGTATATAGCCAAACATTCGCATTAAATATGCGAAAACTGAATAATTAATACAGCTCTGAGTATGTGTGTGTGTGTGCGTGTGTGTGTGTGTGTGTGTGAGTGTGTGAGTGTGAGTGAGTGTTTGCTAATGCGACAGCTACAAATGGAAATGCGTCAAAAATTTTGTGATTGAGTCGGGACTGACAGGGTGAGCAGTCAGGCTGACTTCGACAAAATGGGTAGCAAGAAAGAAACACACACACATACATAGGTATACAGACAGACAGAAAAAACTGCAGTTCGTGCTGTTGAGCCTGACAGACAGGTGAGAAGCAGGCAAAAAGCAATGGCAAAAATTCATTTTCATCAGCAGAGAGACAGAGACAAAAAAAACATTTGATAGCAGATTAGTTGGCATAGTTGAATGCACTCCGAGTACAGTGAACACAAGCAAAAGGAACAAGTACTTTGTTTACAGTAAACACTCTTTAAGATGTTATAAACTTTGATGGATTCCAAATTCTGGAATCTTTTAGCAGTCGATAGACTTTATCAATCATAAGTTAAAATTTCTTACAGTAGCTGACATCTCCGATATATATATATATATGATATATGTTTGTCGAGACAAGAAGCTGTTAGCGACATCTATCCATCTTCTTCTAAAAGAGAGCTAGAAACTAAACCGTAAAGTATCAAGTTTTGTGTTATCGATAATTATCGATTATCAAAAAAAATAATTCTAAAAGCTAGAGACAACAAATTTCATATGTAAGCTGACATAGAGTATATATAAAATTGGAAAAGCTTACATTTTGACAACCTTCTTCAATTTCTTTTAAAACAAAATTGCTTGTTGCTGTGTACAGGGTATCTGTTAGTGTGGCACTCTTAGTTCGTACACTCTTAATTGTGCTTAAAGTGTTCCAGTTGTAGTAGCTGGCTACAGTGAGAGCTAGAAACTAAACTGTAGTGTATCAAGCTTTGTGTTATCGATAATTATCGATTATTAAAAAAAGAAAATTCTAAAAGCTAGAGACAACAAATTTGATAAGCAAGCTCACATAGAGTAATTAACGTGTTTCAGTTGTTAGTAGCTGTCTACAATATAGTCTCTCAGCTCTATAAATTCAGCTCTATAAAGTTGACTAAATTTTGATTAGGAATTCTGTATATAGAATATATAGAGAATATGCTATATTTCCACTTAAATTTTCTAACTTAAATATAATTCATTTTCTAGCAAATCTCTTCAATACACTTTCTTTATAATGAGTTTTCACTGTACTTCAACTCACATAGTTCTTTCTGTTCCTCTTTGATTTGTGTGTTTTTAATGCTCTCAAAATGTCTCTGGTCACACCGACAATTGACAATTGTGTCACAGCTGGCAAGTAAATTAAAGTTTCTAGCTCACACACACACAGACACACACACATGACTGTTATATATAGTTATATGTTAGGAAAATGTATTTGAGGAACCCTTTCGTATACCCGCTCTCTTTCATTCTAGTTCTAACATGATATTCTTTTTATTGGCTCGTGTGAAAATGTGTCTAAAATAAACGAAAATAACAAATATTCCTAGCTAAATGCTTCGCTTTTCACTGCAGAGTGCAAAAGTCAAGTATTTCCGTTCGATTAAGCCAACGTACAACAAAATGTTGCTGCATACTTCGAGGCGCACTCGATTGCAGCTGTGTATGTGTGTGTGTGTGAGAGCTCTTATGTGTGGGTGTATGCTTGTATGTTTATCTGTGTTGTAAAATGTTTAATTTGATGGCTCTTGGCATTAACAATTTACAGCTGCACCTGCTGCCACTCACACACACACACACACACCCACACACACACACCCACACTCTCACATAAACACTTTGCTTTTATTTGGTTTCTAGCTGCTGTCAAGTGGTGTTAAGCATTTCAGTGTTCGCATCAACACCGTTAGTTTCTTTACTTTGTTGTCTTCCTGTTATTTTAGCACTTTTTCTTTTGGCCGTTTTAGAGCTACTTTTATGTAGCTTGTTTTTAATGTCCGCTTTTGGCATTTTATATGAAAATGGGTAAAACGGGTATGATGTATCTCTTGAAATGTATCTTAACTATATATATATATTCTTGATCAGGGGCAGTAGCCAAATCGATCAAGCCCTGTTCGTCTGTCGTCTGTCGTCTGTCTGTTTAGAGATGGGCGTCGGGATCGAGATTTTCGGGAATCGAGATTTTGGGAAATTCTAAAAAAGTCCGGGACGGTCGGGATAAGTGCTTGATCCCGAAATTCCCGCGGGTCCCGATAAAAAAATTATTATTCGATAAAATTACTTGCTTATCAAAGAACACAAGAATGATATTGACAGGGAAATTAATTCTAATGTAAATCCTGTTAAATTTAAAAGAAGTTCGAATATTTTTATTATTTCGACAACAATGCAATGAATTGTCACTGTTGCAAATGCTTGCTAGGCATGTACTTGATGTTCCAACATATTCCACAACTAGTGAGAAGGTATATTCTACTTCTAGTAGAATTTTGGAAGAAAGGAGAACACATCTTAGAGAAGAAAATATTGAGTAAATATTTTTTAAGTAAAAAATTTTATCTATCATAAAATTATTTCGGGACGGGATGGGTCGGGAACGAATTTCTTGCCCGATCCCATCTCTATGTCTGTTAGACAGACTCGCTCTCTTCATACAAACTTAAATATTCGAGTGCATTTAAATCAAATTCATGTCTTGTTGCATTTGTTTTGCTTGACATTTTTTAACTGTCAGCTTTTGCATTGCAATTGTCACACCTTTTTACCTGCATCACTCCTCCTCACCTGCCTGGACATTTGAATAAAAATTACAGTGGACAATCTATGTCCAGTGTGTGGTGCGTGTTTTGCGACAGCTTGCAAAATGCCAAGGTTTTCTATTGTATATTTGCAATTTTACTCAGTGAAAAGGGTCATATTGGTTTGTGCAATGTCCGTCTGGATGTTCATATATATACATCTATATGTCTACACTAGTCTTTAAAATGCAGGTTAAGAGATTAAAATGGGTATAAAATTACATCCTCCACAGTTTTACAGCTAGAACTAGAGCTTATCATTAAGGAAAATACTAGATTTTCCAACATTTTAAAGTTAGGATCTTCAACTCGACCATTGAGGTGTGGCTACTTGGAAAATATCTACAGTCATGCCTGGGTATAGTGAACACCCATATAGTGAACACCCAAATTTGTACATGGAGTACTCTAAATAGCTTCAAAAATCACTTTGAGAACTCAAGAAGCAAACGTCAATTCGCAAATTCTTTCAAAAAAGCATAGATTTATGTGTTCCTACTAATTTTTTTTTAAGATCTTTTGAATTTATATGCACAAAGTGAATTTTAAGCAAATAAAACAAGTTTTGGGCAAAAATCTTAATATAGTGAACAAACTCAATACTGTGAGTAGACATTGCAATAATTAGTTCACTCTATCCAGACACTACTGTATGTTCGAATACACTAAGTTGGATCGTGAGCGAGTATTATGCAGTCCATCACGTCCGACTGCCAAGTTAATAAATGTTTTTCTTCTGGTCTTCCAAGTATTTGAGTTAAATGCATGCTCATGTCAGTTGCATGATGGCCATTAAACTTGCCCCCCCCCCCCCTCGTCTTTATGGGGAGTATTCGCTTGGCAACGCCCTCGATTTTCGATTTTCGGTGTCGTTTGTTCGTCTTCTCGTTAAAGTTTGTTTATGAGCTGAAAAGCTCTCTTAGCCACCCACGCATCAAAGCGTGCATCCATGGCAACTTCTACTAGTTGTTGTTGCCATGACCAAATGTTGTTGTTGTTGTTATTGTTGGAGCCGCATCAATTATAAATTCAACATTGCGCCTTCATTTGCGACGGACACGCAACAAGCGCAGACACAATTTGCATAAATCGCTGGGAGAAAGAGGCGGGGGCTGTGTTGTTGTGGGCGTGTCACTGCAAACAATTGAATGAACTAGCCCCAAAAAAAGGATAGACAAATATATGTGATGTATATAGCCTTTAGCCTGTTGTGTTTGTTTACAGTGAAAGCTGCCTAGAGAGGAAATTTAGTTGCAGGTCGAAAAATATGTCGAGTGTATATATATATATTGAATATATAAAGAACTCCAGGGAGTTTCCATCACTTTTGCCAAATCAGGCTTTTTCCCGTCAAATATGGCTTTTTTTGAAAGTCCAATTGCGGAAAAAATTCCAAAACAGCGGGCAGCGGGAAATATAGCTTTTTGAAAAACCAATTTAGCTGTTTTTTATTTGACTAATATTTGCATTATTTTTTATAAAAATGTTTATAAATTGGTGAGCAAAAAAAAAAGGTTGTCAAATTAATATGTCTGTCTTATTGAAGTCCTAGCAAGAAATCAAAGTTCTTTCTCAAGCAACACCTTTTTTTTTGTTTTTTCTGCCTATTAACAAAAATTTTGTAGAAAAGTTCAGAAATTCAATACATTTTCCTACAAATCATACAAAATTTGCTTCCTAAAGTCAACATTTTTTTTGCATCTCTTTTTCCTTGATCTAGATTTTTTGCTCAACAAAAGTTGGCAACACTGGTTCCCATATATAATTGCATCTACTTCAACTTTGTCTATCTCTACCTATATTCATAGCTTTAACTCTTTGGGAATTGTAACGAAGCAAGAGAATTTAATCTGTCTCTTGCTGCTTCGACTTTGTTTTCTATTTGTGAGTCTCGCTTTGTTTAAACCTTTTGGGGATTACAACATAACATAAGGGGAATGTCAAATCGATTAAAGTTTAACT
The DNA here is from genome assembly GCA_035045545.1 of Drosophila gaucha. Lineage (NCBI taxonomy): Eukaryota > Metazoa > Arthropoda > Insecta > Diptera > Drosophilidae > Drosophila > Drosophila gaucha. The sequence goes on from JAWNOY010000252.1 coordinate 871,058, forward strand.
TCTTCTTCTTCTGTCTAATTTCTTCTAAAGAACCAAATTTCTTGATAAGCTTCAAGATATTTCGTTTAAAATTAATTTTGTTTTGCATTAAATATTTTAAGTTTTAATCTTACATTTTTTTTTGGCACTCGCTTCGAAAAGTATTAAAAGCAATTGTTTAAGTTTGTCTCTCCCTCATCAAGAGTCTTCACTGTATCTATGCAGACAGTCTTTTTCGAGGAGCGCCCGTCTGCACAATTTCCATTTATCCGATGTGTAGGATATGGAGTTGTAGTGCTTGAATTATGATTGATTTACGTGGAAAGTGGGCGCCGCTGTCAGCAGTCGCAAACTGCTAGGCAGACACACAGACAGACACCTGCTGCCTCTGGCTGCCACGCCTACAACTGCGAGTACGCCCACTTGGAATAACTGGTTGTCATTAGCAATAGCCGTTGGGGGTGTTTCTATTAGGCTTGGCTATCTAAACTGTAACGGGATACGGGAATACGAAGGTCTGTAACCCACAGCTTGAACTCGACTCGGAGCTATGTCCCTAGCTCCTACTGCTGCTCCTCCTCCTCCTGGTCCTGCTATTGTTTGTTGCCTAAATTGTAACGGGATACGAGGGTCTGTAACCCAGAGCTTGAACGCGAGTTAGAACTCTTCTTCTTGGACTTCTCTACTCCTCCTCCGACTCCTACTTCTACTTCGTCTCCTCCTTCTACCCTTCGAGTTAGAACTCTTCTGCTTAGACAACTGTCCTCCGACGCGTACTTTTTCCTCCCTCTACCCCTCGTCGTCCTTCTCGTCTCCCATTGCTCCTGCTCCTGCTCCTCCTCCGGATCCTCCTCGTTCTACTTCTGCTCCTACTCCTCCTCCTATTTTTCTTTCTGCTCCTCCACCTCCTTCATCTCCTCTTTCTGTCCCTCGTCGCCCTTCACCTCCTTCTTTCTCGTTCTCCGGTTGCTCTGCTCTTTCTCTGGATCCTCCTTTTGCTTCTCCCCCAGATGTATCTGCTGCTCCTCATCCTACCCCTCCTCCTCCTCCTCCCCAATTTGATTGCACAGTAGCATTGTTTGTTGCTCTTTTTTATTGTTTTTTCTACCACTTAGTTGGGGTTGCCCCCAAGTCACCTGCTTGGTAGGCACTCACCTGTCTGCCTGGCCAGGAAGCGTGCCATGACAATTTCTGCCTTCCTTTCCTTTCCCCCTTCGCTTCGTTGCTTTTCTTTACATATTATTTTTTTGGTCGGTTGGTTCAACGAACCTTTTGGCTTTTGGTTTCTATGCAGTTGGAATATACATACGTTGCCTCCCCTCCCCCCTCCCCCGCAGCAGCTCAACAACATTAAAATGGTTTTCGATTTAGTTAATGACTATTTAAAAATAAACTCTATTTAAAAAAGTGTAACTAGAGATATGTCTAGGTAGTGGTAAAAATAAACACCAAGTGTACGAGACTGGAAAATTGGTAGCGGAAAAGCGTTTTAAAGAGAGAATGAAAAAAACAAATATTTACATTAATAAAAAAAAAATGCAGTTTATGCAAAAGTTAATTAGGCATGTAGTAGAAAAAAGAAGAAGAAAATTATAATAAATTATATTTTGATAAAAATATGCAGCGAGAAAATGTCCATAAAATAAAAATAATCAGAAAAAAAACAAAGAAACTATGCAAGTGAAAAGTAATTATGAAAATAAAATAAATGCAATTAAAAGCAGTCAAATAACATTAAAATTGAAACTAAATCAATTTGTAACATTAGTCAAAAGAAAATAAAAACTATATATATATATATAAAATAAAAATAAATTATATATTTATTGTAATGCTTCGTGTGCAAATTGTGTAATTCGATGTATTTATTCGTAGATTAAACTATGTGCTAGTATTTTATTCGGTATTTTTGCTGGTATTTTTATGTATTAAGACAAATAAAACGTAATTAATTGAAAATAATCTAATATAATTCGTTCGTATTTATTTAAACAGAAAATAAGTGAAATTTAAATAGCTTAACACATCTATTGCACGCTAGATGGCGCTGTCAGCTTCTATTGTTGCTTCTGTTCCTCCTCCTTTATGGCATTTTAAATATTTAGCAGCACAGTTGCGTCCCACTGTTGTTGACAATTCCATTGATGTGGTCACCAACCGACTCTGCGGTCATCATGGCCAACATTATGGCACTAGACAGGGGAGGAGGGGAAGCAGGCGCTCGCTCCACAGGCAGAGCTCATCCTAGTGTTTGGCCTAAAGATTGTGGCCTCGATTAAGGTCTAAACTCAAACATTTGACTTGAGCTGCTGATGAGGCGCACAGTTTCTACTCAGCATACACTATGTGTACACTTTATAGCCATCAAAGTTGGCCGTAAAACTTTGTTTTCTGTTGTTGTAGCAGGCGTGGCTACTTAGCCACATACATATTTACAGACATATCATATTTAGTGCGAACTTTCGCCTTTATCCTTTTGGATTTTGGGCTTGGGCGTGCTCAAACAATGTGTTTATTGTTTGTATAAAGTGGCAAATTAGTATTAGACTATGCTATAGTAGAGGTAAATTGGATTTACTTCTGGTTCTAATTAGCCAAAGTTTTTAGAGAATAAATATAAATAAAAATAAAAATGAATTTACAGAAAATATTCTTTTTTTAATATATCATTACATTTTTTTTACATATTTACAGGTTAAGAGTAGTGTTCTGTTACCTTTATTGAACAACTTAATCTAATTAGATTTTGATTTTTGTTTTAGGCTATGGAAAATTATATAGAGTACGTAATTTATGGTGTAAGGTAAGGGAAGGTAGTTTGTATTTATATTAGGACAGCTTAAAGTGAGGATGGAGAAAAAAATGCATAAACAAAAGTTTTCGAATCCATACATTAAAAATAAATATATAAAATCTTGACTATAATACATTTTTCATTATTATTCATAAACATTTATTTACTAACATTACTGTTCTCCTAGAAACTTAACCTCAATTTAACTTAAATAGCTAAAATTTGTCGAAAAAAGAAAAAAATATATAAATTCAATAAGGAAAACTCTTCTGTATCCATGAAACAGATGTAAAATAATCTTATCAATATATAAATTCCGTTGTCTATGTAGACAATTTGAATTTTGAATTGGCACACAAGTCACTAGATATAGGGTTCGAACCCTACTGAGTTCGTAATAAAACGATAAATTCTATTAACAAATTCGCTTGATGTCAAGAACAAAAGTTGAAATTAGGAGAGAAAAAAAAAACAAAGAAAAATATATATACAGTCAAATCCCGATAATTCGAAATGGCTAGGGGATCATATTTTTACGAATTTCACAGGAATTTGATTTATCGAACAGGAGCAGCATTTTTTTACGAATTATTGAATTTTCGGGATTCGAATGTATATATGTATAAATTTCTATTAAATATTTTCCCTATCTTATTTATTTCAAGCTAACCTAATTTAGAGATCATATGTCATAATTTCAGAGAAAAAGTATCCATAGTATCTTTACCAATGAACCAGCATATAAATAAATACCATATAAATATAGATTTTATTGAAATATTTCACATTTATTTTCATTAAAAGAATATCTATATGAATTGAATGTGATTCCAAAACGAGTGAAAAATTATAAAAATCCGATAAACCTATAAAGTAAATAAATTTCTTCAAATTATAATAATTTCCATACATTTCCCCAGATTTTCGCCCACCGACCTCATTAGCCTCACTTTTGCTGCCTTCGCCTAAGTTCTCTAATAACTGTCAATTACACTTATAATAGTTCAATCAATAAAAATAATACACACACCCACACACACATGTACGTATGCCAAGCTAATGTATATAGATTATTGATATGATAAATTATGGATATCAAATGCCTTGCAATTGCTGTGAAATATATTTCATAATAAATATTGCATTGATACTTTTGCTCTGGCTGCCGGCCAAGACGCTGCTTCATATTTTTTTTTATGCAAATACTTGCGTAAATTAACAAAGTAAATTGTTGTTTTTTTATATGTCTGTATATATGCATGTCTGTGTGTGTATATACGATTTGCTGTTCGTCTTACGCCTTTTGGCATTTGGGCTTGGAAAACGTCATATGTTTGTGCCGGCCAAACAAATCACACAAATGTGACAGCACGCACACACGCACACATGTCTGTACATGTGTGTGTGTATATATGTATATACAGATATTCCATACACTTTCACATTTGCTTTTGGCTTAAGCCTCGCGCACTCGGCAATAAAATGTCGAGAATTTATGGGAACGTGTCATTTGGCCCGTTTGTTCCTTGTGCGACGCATGTACGTACATAAGTATAGACACACACACACACGCACACTCCCACACACACAGAGACAGCTGGCAGGCAAATAACAAATAAACAAATTTAACATGCAAACTTCTCGCATTCATTTAACATTCACTTCAACTGTGAATCGCCTTTTCGTGGCAGTCGAAGCGATTTCTGTTCATAGATAGATACACTTCAATTTAAGGTATATTAGCTAGTTAGTTGGCTTAGGTACTCAAGACATTTCTGAATTCAATTATCTGTTTCTTATAACCAAAATAGTAAAGAAGACTAAATAAGCTTAAAGATCAATTATCACACAGTCAAAATCCGATGCTATATTAGTCCGAATTAGTATAGTGTAGCTTGCGTAGGCTGATTCAAAAATTATAAAAAATATGATAAGCTGAAAGAAGTTATATAAAGGAAATCTCATTTGTTCGATCATGTCTACCCATAGAACTAAAGAAATACTAGACAGATATTGATAAGATTTGGGGTATATATAGATAGTATAGATATAGATAGATTGATAGATAGATGTAATTAATAGCTTAAAATCAACTAAAATGCTTAGTTTAGTTGAGATATCTTTCTGAAATATAATATTTGACAAAAATAACTCGAGATAATATCAAAGTTTTAGCTAAAAATTGAATTTACTCTGAAATTAGCTGAAATTTCTGGAACTTCACCAACTGTCACTCGGTCAAATCTTTGACGATCTTTAAAGCGTATATTTTTTTCAAGCTCGTATGCTATACTATATACTAGCTATACTATAAATTGTTGTTACATCACAATTCTTATAAATTTTATCGCAAATGTAGTCAATTTAGTTTAAAGCTTAAATAACAACCGGTATAACTTATAGGGGAGATATTACCTAAAGCAAATTAAGCTTCTTCAGAGTACTATTTAATTTCACAAAAATCTATTTCCCAAAAATCAAAAAACTTCTGGAGAGTTGCTAATTTCATATATACACACATAGCAAAATATATACATATATACATATATATATTTAAAAAGCTTATTCAACCAGCAGCGCATTTTCTTTTCGGTTGAGCAAAAGTAAATTGTATTTCCATTTCTTAGATTTTCTTTTGTGTTTTTTCACCTCAAGGAATGCAGCTTCGAATTGCGCACAGCGAGTGCTAAGGACTTGAACACCTCAGAGCACTTAGCTCACACTTCACACAAGTTCGCTCCAACTCTCTCTCTCTCTATCTCTCTCACACACACAAACACTCTGTCTGTCTCTCTCTTTCTTGGCTCGTAGTCAATCAGTAGATTTCACGTTCAATTTGCTTGTTGGACTCATCAGGCGGCGCTGTCTGAGGCATGCGAGTACAAATATAATTAAGTGCCAGGATAACACGCCAGCCAGACACATACACACAGAGATACATATATATATATATACATATACATATATACATATATGAGAAATGAAGCCAGATGCTGTTCCTGGCAGTTGCTTCATTAACGCCTCGCTGCCCTCTCAGGAGAGGGGTCTCCAGTCCAAGTCTCAAGTTTGACTTTTTTATGCGCAACACCCATTGGATATGTGTGCAAAAGGGGTATATGGTGTAAGTGGGCAACTATGTAATAGGCATGGGAAAGCATCTCTGCAACGAAAATAATCGATAAATATCGATTTATAATAAAGTTTGTGTAAATTTATGGATCTAAGCGATTAGAGAAGCTGAAGAGCTCTAACAAAAATTATTGATAAATGGGAAAGCATCTCTGCAACGAAAATAATCGATAAATATCGATGCATAATAAAGTTCGTGCAAATTGATGGATTTAAAAGATTAGAGAAGCTGAAGAACTCTAACAACAACTATCGATAAATATCGATGTCTAATAAAAAGTGTCGATTAGTATCGATGTCTAAAGAGAAATTATTGATAAATATAGATACTTAGTAATAATTATCAAAAAATATCGATAAGTAATGAGAAATTGAAGAAATATGCTGGTAAGGATTATCGATAAATATCTATTTCTAGTGCTAGTTTTTTATGAAAGCTCGTTGATTTTATGAGTTAGTTATACAACATACAACAAATAGGTTATGTTCTTCTTCAAAATATAAAACCAAAAACTTTTTAAAGAGCTGTAATTTTATCAATCTTACAAAATATATCTATCATCAGTCTATTTATCATGTAATATCTTTATATACAGTCAAAATTCCCGCTAAAACAAAAACCTCAATCATTTAATAAAAGGAAAAAAATTCGTTCGAACTCCTGTTCGATAAATCGAATTCCTGTGTAATTAGTAAAAAATGTGATCCATTGCGAATTATCGGGATTCGACTGTATATGTTTTTTATCTATCTGTATTATATATGACCTCCTCATTGCGCTTTATAGGTCATCTGTCAGTCTATCACTCTCTCTTTACCTTCACCTCATTTTCAGCTCGCAACCTGTCTGCTGATGTTCGTTGCTAGGCTCTGGCTCTTTGAGACTAAGGGGCTAGGGATTGGAGGTGGGGAGGCTGTTTGAGCTGACAGCCCGAACAAGCATCATTAGTCCTAATGAGCTGTGTAACAAAGTTTCATCACACGACGCGATGTACGTCAGATGAGACTTTGCGCAAAAATAATTAATAAAGCAAATTTTGTAATTGCTGAAAATTGGGTGGATGCTGAATAAGCTGCAGCCATGATTACTTAACTGCAATCAATGGGCCTTCTCCTCCGCCTTTCTCCGCCATCCTCTCAATCAAGCCACTATTTTAGCCAAGTCTTTGTGCGAGAGTACTAGAGTAACGCCCTATTTGAAAGCGTCGCCAAATTGTCCACAACTTTTGTTCTTTTTCTTCCTTTTCTTGTTGTTGTTGTTGTTGTTGTCTTTTAGCTTTGGGGTTCGACCCGGCATTGTCCTTGAGCCTTGTGCACAGAATGCGGTCTCTTATTATGGCTTATTGCGTCAGAGCTGCTGCCACGCTTGCAGGAGCAGAAACTGTTTGCCAGCTGGCAGAGCGCCCTGACTTTGACCTCGTTGCATAACAACTGCAGAAAGGAGGCGAAGTCAACTGCCAGCTGCTGCAGCTGACAGCCTCCACAGTACAGTTAACATAATTAACCAGCTTCTTGTCTTTCATTTCACTTGTGGCGAGCCATTGAAATAAGAATCAGAAGAGTCTGAGGCGAGCTAAGTGGGTTTCGTAACTTGTCTGAAGGTGAAAGTTGCTTTAAAGAACATATTTCTTCATTAAAAGTTCTATAAGTACCTATTATACCTATTGAACATTGTTAAATAGGGTATACTTGTTTATTGGCAATGAGTGTAATGGGTAAAAGTAGGCGTGGCCGTTCGCAAGCTCAACAGTCGAGTAGACCTAGTCCAGTCCATCTGTCTGTCCGTCCGTTCGTTCGTCCGTTCGTTCGGCCGTCCGTCCGTTCGTTTGTCCATCCATCCGTGTTCCTCTACCCATCCGTTCGTTCCTCCGTCCGTCCGTTCGTTCCTCCGTCCGTCCGTTCGTTCCTCCGTGCATCCGTCAGTCCGTTCGTCCGTTCATTCGTTCCATCGTCCGTCCGTTAGTTCGCCCACCCGTTCGTTCGTCCGTCCATCCGTTCGTTCCTCTGTCCATCCGTTCATTCCTCCGTCCATCCCTTCCTTCTTCCGTCCGTTCGTTCCTCTGTCCATCCGTTCGTTCCTCTGTCCATCCGTTCGTTCGTCCGTCCGTTCTTCCATCCGTTCGTTCGTCCGTCCGTCCGTACGTTCGCTTGTCCGTCCGTCCGTCCATTGGACGGCGTGGCCGTTCGCAGGCTCAACAGTCGAGTTGAACTAGCTCAATCTACTTGTCCGTTCGTCTGCTTTTCCGTTCATTTGTACGTCCGTCCGCCCTTTCGTAAGTATAAATCCGGCGATCTCGACAGCTACAAGAGCTACAGACTTCAAAATGTTACTTGTTGTTCCTCCTTATAGCATGGGTATCCAATCAAAATATCATCGATAACATTTTTCAAGAAATCGGTACAAATTGAGCACAGTTCCTTGAGCATATCTCGAATTTTCTATGGGGTAGGATCCTTAAATTTAATATTTAGTTTCTCCTGGAGTAAGCTGACATTTCTAATATCCCACATTTACGATACCTTTAATCCATTACTTCCCTATCACAAATTGTTATTCAAATTCTCGAACTAAAAGTTAAATTAGTTAAATAACAAGTGAATGCCTAAAGAGCATCGAGAGAGAGAGAGTTACCTATCAGCTCAACACAATGGAAAACAATTAAAAACAGTAGTTAAAATGGTAATGGAAATTGGAAATTGGAAATTCCGTAGCTATCGTTGTTCCATGAACAACTTAATTCACTTTGAGTTGCTGCCCTTTTTAATAGGTTAATCGCAATTTCCACCTGCAGCACAATGGAATAATGGACATTTTTCAGCTTTTATATGCCCCGAGCCCTGCTTTTGTGGTAACACGCAAAGCGGGGTCCTTTGAAAGCCCACGCCCACTTCAATAAGCACTTGAAATGTCATTTCAGGCTTGGCTAAAAACTAGTAAAACTTTTTATACTCGTTCATGAAATGAAAACGGGTATATTGGCTTGATATCTAGAGATGTGAGGATGCTTGGATATAATTATCTATGTACCCTCGCTTTATAAAGATGGATACATAGAGTTTGACTATATCTCCTACAACATTCAGTATATTATTTTAAGCTATTGAAGTTACGTCAGGTTTATAAAGGTACGCCCATTGGTGGACAATATCTGCCTTAGTTTTACAGCTAGCGCTCCGAAACTTTAAAGGTGAGTTTACCTTTTCTGCAGATTGACCTGAAATTAAATATATATATATATATATATATATCCTATTAGGGGCGTGGCTTGTCTTTCTCAATGTTACAGTTAGATTCTGAAAACTTTATAAGTGAGCAAACTTCTACAGATTGACCTACAATTACTTACAGTGAATACTTTAGTCGCGGACAGCTCTAGCCGGACGAATTCTTTAGTCCCAAAATCCTATATAATATAATCCTATATTAGTATTATCCCATAATACAAAATCCGTTCCCGTCGGCAGACAGCTCCCTTCGCCGGACGCGGACACGATTTTTGTAAAATATTTATACAAAACGTCTCTCCCAGGCGGACAAAACACACTTTTTAATAGATCATAATTAAGTTTAATTTCAAAATTTGGAAAAGACAATTTTGAAGAATTTTTAAAAGTACATAGCTCTTTACCCACAGAAGACAAAAACATTGAAATTAGTATTCCTAGTCAAAGTGACATTGAACTAAGCGATTCAGATGAAGAGATTATTGTACAGACAATTCTTTGACATCTCCCGCAGGCGGACAAAAATACTGGAACCGTGGCTGTCCGTCTACGGGAGTTTTCATTGTATATATACGTCTCTCAGAGGCGTGGCAGCTATATCTTTAACAGTTTTAGAGCTAGAATCTCCAAGTTTTGCACTTTGATCTAACTTAATCTTCTCTTTAGATAGACTATATAAATCATAATGTCAAATGGGAAATTTTAATTTTATTAGTAAATTTTCCTGTTTTTTGACACAGTGAGCGAGTATCAGTCAATCGGTTGCACCCGGTTGCAAGGCTTTTACATTTTCCACACGCTCGTTGCATTTTGTTATTGCTTTTGAGCTCTGCGGTGGCAAAACAATTTTCTCAGCCCGTGCCACATGGCGTATGCGTAATGTTTGCCAAAGCTCTCAATGGCAGAGTGTTCGTGTGAGTGTGTGTGTGTGTGTGATGTACGTGTTTGCTGGGTAAAATGAGGTCATATTTTGGCGTCATCCTTTGGCTCAGTCTGCCCTAGCAAGATAAACAGACAGACGCCAGGCAACGACAATAAAACAGCAGCCAAATTGCGGCCAATCTTTGAGGAAAGTTTTAGGGTCTCTCGCAGTGTTTAATGTGCCTCCCCCCCCTCCCTCTAATACTCTACGTACTCCATGGAGAGACCACACAAAAAAAAGAAAACATGTCAGCAGACTCGAAATTCTAACTGTATATACATATTTATGTATATATATATATATGTAATTGCTTCAAAGGATTCAAAGGATTTACCGCCTCGTTGAATGCAATTCAGTTAATTCACATTTTTCTGCGCATTGACTATAATTTTTATTTGGTTTTCGAGTGGCCCCCGTTTAGGAGGTGGGCGTGGCTGAAAATGGCTGAGACAGCCTTTGGCTGAAGGCAGTGATGCCCTGTAATACGTACTTGGCTAAAGGGTATAACTAACTTTTTTTTAAAGAATTATAAAAAAATTCTTTTTGCTCTCATAAAGTCAACAAAATTATATTTATAATATCAAGAGGTTCAAATTTAAAAAAAATATATAAAATAAAAGTAAAAAGTTAAAAATAACTATATAGTTGGTAGTATTAAAATAACTATTAAAAAGTTCTGCATTAAATTTGATCATAATATGTATTTCCAGGATATCTTGGAATTCAGTAAATACAGTTGAATAATACTCTAAAAATAAACCAAAATCTTTCATGTATTCCTATATCTTGCCGTCTAGCATAAGCATCTGTTAAGGATTACTTTATCCGTTTATGCTTTTCCAGTATGTCATGCAGTCGAGCATACTCTATTAAAGCATACTTCTGCTTTTTGCTGTTAACCCAGGGTATCTAGCAGTCATACTTACTCTTTTAAAGAATATACTTTATCAAACTCAACATTTAACTTCAGTCTTTTATGTATTCCACGTGTGTCTTGCAAAACAGCATACTTTTTATTTATTTCTAGGGTATTTTACTGTCCATCAATCCATGTTAACGTATTCTGTCTTATTTAGAGTTTTTTCTCTTCATTTGCTTTTCTTCATTCACCAATCTTTATGGACCTGCGTATATATGATTAATGGGTATGTGCTAGTCGAGCTTACTTAATGCTTTCATTGCTTTTTTGCTTTTTATGCATTTAAATAAACTGTTTGCTTTAAACTTAACATTTTCATTTTACCTAAGCAGTTTTGGTGTTTACAGGGTATCTACTAGTCGAACTTAGTTTACCTTTTAGATTAGCCCTTGCTTTGTTCTATATGCCCCACTGCAGCTGTAAATCAGGGAATTATTGAAGCTTCGTTAGATAATCTCTCGAGTCACCTTTTCAGCTTTAAGCAACAATGTTTCTTTTACGTTCACCAACACTGTCTTTTTTTGGAATTTTTTATGATGATTGAAAAGAATTGATTCAGCACTTGCTACCAACCCCGGCCGCTGTTTGCTTGTCTTTCCATTGTTTTTGCTTCCTTTCGAAGGTTTTTCCTTTGCATTTTTTATGGACTAACTAGCTAAAAGGTGAACATTAAACAAACAACGCTGCCCCGCTGCGATTAGCGAGTGAAACCATTTTTAAAATTGGAAAATGAACGCATGCCATGATAAATTAAAGGAAAAAAAACTAGAAAGCAATTGGGAAGTAACTGACTGAGCAATGCTCTACTAAGCAACTTATGATATTGATGTGAGAGTATGAGAAAATACTTTATTATTTTATCCGGTGACTGTCAAACTGCAGGAACTGCAGCTATAACGGTGCTTGTCAAACTGTGACTAAGCGCAGTCAACATTAATTATATGTAGAGGGAAGGTAGAGAGGAGAGAAGCGAACTAGAGATGGGCGTCGGAATCATCGGAAAGATCTTTCTGAATCGGCTGGGATAGGAAAGATTCTTAAATAATCAGGGACGGTCAGGATACGAGCTTGATCCCGAAATTCCCGCAAGTACCGATAAGAAAACTAATAACCTATTTTAAATTTAGAAAAAAAAAAAAAAAATTTTAAATAAAAATGTTAATCTTTTATAAAAATTTAATTAAAATTAATTTCTTTCCCGTCGGGAACTAATTTCTTTCTCGATCCCATCTCTAGTCGGAATCATAGGAAAGAACTTTCGGAATCGGGTGGAATAGGAAAGATTCTTAGAAAATCAGGGACAGTCGGGAGAAGGGCTTGATCTCGAAATTCCCACAAGTACCGATAAGAAAACTAATAATCTATTTTAAATTTTGAGAAAAAAAATATTTTTAAATGAAAAATGTTAATCTTTCATAAAAATTTAATGAAAATTAATTTCTTTCCAGTCGGGAACTAATTTTTCTAATCTTTCTCGATCCCATCTCCAATGCGAACCCTTACAAATGTTTGGCTCTGAGAAAGATCTGAGTATAGCTTCCTGATTTGAATATATCTTATATATATTATATTTTGTGCTTTTTTCCGAAAAGAGTTTACATATCAACTAAACACACTTATATACTCTTCTTTGCCCTGATAAACAGTGTATAGAAATGACTTGAAACGCAAGAGAGTGTGTAAAGGGTACGCTGAGCTACCTTCGGACTGGGAATAGATTTTCACAGCAGTTGCAACGAATTGGGTTGCAAAAGCTAAGGGAGGGAATGGGCATGGCAGTATGGTCATGATGATAAAGCATCCAATGCAGCATGCTTGACTGCCCGACTGTGTGTGGCTTGTCCATTTGTTATCGAGTGAAAGCCACAATTGCCACTAGCACGCTCTCTGAATGCAGCTACTACATACAGACATACAAATATATATATATATATATTGTATATATATTTGCTATTGATTTTCATCTCAATTAGTGCAGAAATTATTAATTATCTCGGGGCTGTCTGCTCTCAATTTGAGTTTCTATGTTTGATGCTTCGGAAATCGAAAGGGAAAGGGACTTAAAAATCTTTTGCTATAATAAATGAAGTTGGCTCTCGGCTAAGTTTATCTGCGGTCTTCTAATTACTCAACAGCAAGTGCATTACGGTTTTTATTCTGGCTACTTTGCGGCTACAGCAATTACATTGATTCTTATACTCTACATAGAGAAGTGAGGTTATGTTAAGCTGGAAAGTTCTTGTTAATTAAATCGCGTTAGCTTTGCCTAAGCTGATGAAGCAGACTTGAGGCAGAGCTGAAAGACAAAAGAAAGTGATTTTTTCCTAATAAATAACATCATCTTATAATATAATTAATAATTTCATTGAGAAAATGCATGAAAAATATTTGACGCAAATGTTTTATTTTTATCTTTTATAACTTTGTGAAAACTGAAGCGATTTTTATAATCGAGTCCATTTTCTCCATTATATATGCTATATAGTGACTCTGCATTTAAATTTTATTTCTTTTTTTTTTTTAATTTTTTGGTATAAAAATCATTTACTCCCCCTTACTTATTTTAAAAATTTCATATTTCATTCTTAATTGATTTGGAGTATCATATCTAGTGTAAAAAGTAACATTCAAAGTGTTTCTGGGTGACTCTCAAATTTCATGTTCAAAATCACAAAACTTTTGACTTGTAATCGTCTCAATGTGCTTATTCGTTTACTCCAAACTTTCATAACTTTGTGGAAACTATGATCGATCCCATTTTTTCATATTTTTTATTTCTAGATTGATTCTACATTTCAATTTTATTCGAAATTCAAATTTTTAAATTGTTTTGGTACAAAAATCTGTACTTCTCCATGAATCATTTAAAATTAATCATCATTTAATTTCCAAAAATAAAAAAATATAAAAATATATAAAAAATAATATATAAATATTTATATTGAAAGCGAAAGAGCATTCAATAAACGTTTTTATGAAAAGAACTTTATCCTGCGATTGCTCCTTTTAAAATAATGTTTTACAAGTTTTCTCTTGTTGCAGCTGTATTCGCCCCCTCTCACTCTCGCCCTTTCTCTTTCTGGAAACTTCTGCTTTTCTGGGAAAGTTTTTAATTGCAAAATGCCCATTTGTGCAGCACAGACAACAACGCCGTCCCCTAGGCTAAGTGTTGTCGTTGCCTTTGGGCAAGTTTCTCGTAATTTGGGCATAATTATGACACAGCCAACATCTGTCATGGCTGCAACAATGCCACGCCCCGCCCCGGCACGCCTTTTCGCAATACTTATGCAATTTACATTTCCGCCCGAAACGAAAACTTTTTGCAACATTTAAAAACTTTAATTACACGCAAATGCCTGGCATTGTCAGCAAAAAATAAATAAAAGTAAGAAAACTTTTTAACTTGCGAAAAGATCTAGAAGTTGACGAAGAAGAAAAAGAACGAGGTTTAGAATGCATTAGCGCTGGGTCGGTTCGTTCAAATGAACTACTGAACGAAACTCCCTCGTTGGAATTGCGTTGCTTCATTCACAATACTAAGTTCGATTGAACGATTCATACAAATGAACTATCTAACTGAAACTCATTCGTTCTTTTGGAACTAGGTCTTCAAAGAATGATTGAACTTGTTTACCAAATTGAACGAAAAGTCTCCACTCTAACATGTAGAGTTGGGAGCAGAGGAAGAGCAGAACATGTAGCCGCCATTGATAAAATTGCAATGCCATTTCCGGTCAGTAAACTTTCAATGAAAAAGTTTTCGTTGCTTTTGTTGTTGTTGTTCGTGTGCAGGTCGCACGACGAATCAGATTTACAGTTTAGCCAAGTTATGTAAGTTGTCTTACGCTGTGAGAAATTAGGTTGCTTATTTAAAAGATTTTGTTACATATTAAAGAAAATACCCATATTCCCATTTTTATATAAAATATTAAAAATGCTCCCAAGGTTTTGTTCAGTGTAGTTACTAGACCATTTTTGACTAATTGCTTTAAGTTGTTTAAGCGAACTTTGCCGTGATGCCTGGTGATGGGTATCGATGGCTAAATTGAAAATTTCGTTAAGCTGCAATGTGCTTGCAACTCGTAGCATAACTCAATTAGCGCTTCATTGTTAGCTGTTTGTTGCAACTGCCTCGTAACTGAATTTAAGCGCATTTTGTTTACGCTGCTTTGCACGCGGCTCGCTCGAAAGCGAATTCATCGTGTGGAAAGTGAAAATAGAAGCCGTCATGTTCAGGGCACTGTTACACACGCACACATACACATACACATATGTATGCACATGCACTCGTAATTGGAGCGAACTTAAAGTAATTCGTCAAAGCCTCCCACAGTTGGTGGCCCTTGTAAATTTATTTGGCTTTGCGCTTTGCACAACGGCTGCCGCACGGCCGCACCTATGTTTTTTCTTTAGTAAAAAGCTAATGTGCCGCTAATTAGCTTGTACAGCAGTAGCAAAAAAAAAGAACTCCCAGTGCGGCTTGTTCACAATTACACGCAGCAGTGCAAAAGTTTGTCAATTGCTCTGCTTCATGTGTCAAACGAATTCGCCGCGGGCGAAAATGCGTAAGTGTGTGCATGAGTGTGGATTACTTAAAGGATCGATATGACAATTCGCTGCAGATGAGTGTGTGAGATGTGTGCTTAATGATAAAGCAAATGTTATCGTTTATCGTTAAGGCGGGGGATTTAAATTATGGAAAATCAAAAAGCTAATGCAATTAAAATAGAAATTCTGATAAATAAATAGGAAATTTTTACTTAAATAAATTTATAATCTCTCTTTGATTATTATGCGTAAGAGTCTGCATGAGTGTGGATTACCTAAAGGATCGATATGACAATTCGCTGCAGATGAGTGTGTGAGATGTGTGCTTAATGATAAAGCAAATGTTATCGTTTGTCGTTAAGGCGGGGTATTTAAATTAAGGGAAATCAAAAAATGCAATGCTACTGCAATTAAAATAGAAATTCTGACAAACGAATAGGAACATTTTTACTTAAATAAATGAATATTCTCTCTTTGATTGTTAAATCACTAAAAGAATACTTTGCATTGAATTGCAGCTGCCGGAAATGGTAAATGAAAATCGTGAACCCAAGCTGGGTGGCTATGATTTCTATCATCGAGTGCTGGGCGCACCCCGCTATGTCGTTGCACCAATGGTGGATCAAAGTGAATTGGCGTGGCGCATGCTGTGCCGACGATATGGTGCACAGCTCTGCTATTCTCCGATGTACCATGCGAATCTGTTTGCCACCGATCTAAAGTATCGCAAGGATGCGCTGCAAACGTGTCCCGAGGATCGACCCTTGATCATACAGTTCTGTGGCAATGATCCACAGCAGATATTGGAGGCTGCTCTGGCGGCTCAGGATCATTGCGATGCTGTGGACATTAATCTGGGCTGCCCGCAGGCGATTGCCAAGCGTGGACACTACGGCTCCTTTCTGCAGGACGAATGGGAGCTGTTGACAGATATTGGTAAATATTATATATAGATATATAATATAACAAATAATATTTTTATTTTTTCGTCAATCGTAGTGCGCACGCTGCATGAGAAGCTCTCTGTGCCCGTGACCTGTAAAATACGCCGCTTCGAGGATCGGGAGAAGACCATTAAATATGCCAAAATGCTGGAGGCTGCAGGATGTCAACTGCTCACCGTGCACGGACGCACAAGGGAGCAGAAAGGACCTCTAACTGGCACTGCCGATTGGAGCTACATCAAGGATGTGCGGGAGCATGTGAAGATACCCATGTTCGCCAATGGCAACATATTGGGCTTGGACGATGTGCATCGCTGCCTGGACGAGACGGGAGTTGATGGCGTCATGAGCGCCGAGGGTAATCTGCATAATCCAGCCCTCTTTCAGGGCATTGCGCCGCCTGTCTGGCAAATGGCCAAGGAGTATTTGGAATTTGTCGATCAATATCCCTGTCCCACATCCTATATACGTGGGCATCTCTTCAAGCTTTTTCATCATATGTAAGTATGAGTAATTAAGCATATTTTTGTAGCTAATCCAAATTCCTTTGCAGCATGAATATACGCTGCAATTCCCAGCTGCGGGAACAGTTGGCAACGGGCAACCAGCTGACCCAATTCCATTCCGTAGTGGAAAAGGTGCAGGAGAAATACGAACCATATCACACAGGAGCCACAAAATATGAACCCGAAGAAATGGAACTGAATATGAGTGCAGGCACTGCAGAGGAGGTAAGTTATCGACAAGCTTAAGAGTTATCGACTTGCTGACCATCTCTGTGTTTGCTTGCAGCTACCCATGCTGCAGCCCTGGCTGTGTCAGCCCTATATACGCGCCTCTCCCGAATCGCATCGGCAGAAAATCGCAGAGAAACAACGCGAAGCCATCGATCCGAATCGCACCAAGCGCCAGTATTTCGATAATGCCGGCAATGAGATATCCCGGAAGCGCATGAAGAAGCTAAGACGTCGCCAACGACGGCCTAGTAAAACGGATGCACAGCTACAGCTGCGGCACGAGCGGCATCTCGAGTATTGCGAACAGTGCGCTAATCCTTTGGGCTCCAAGTGTGAATTTCGGCTGTGTCGCATCTGCTGCAGAGACAAATGCTATGCGGACGACTGCGATTGTCCTGGACATGGCATACTCATCAAATCGCGAAGAGCCAAGGCCAAACAGTTTGAGGCCCATTGCAGGGGGTCGAATAACAACGATTCCATTTCCGATGTTCCAGCTGCCAATCGAACAGCTATCGACAGCGCTGCCTCAACATTAGCTGAAAATGTTTTTTGATATCGAAATTGGAATTGGAATTATAGCGAATTTGTATCGTCTAAAGTAGGAAATTACACGCATTCTTGTTCCTATGCCTTATTGTGCAAATAAAAAGAACAAAACTCTTGAAAAAAATATTCTAATTAAATATGTTTTATATACTATGCAAATTTGTATGCACTTTAAGTTAGATAAACTTCTATAGAATATTCTTTTATTTACATTATGCGTGAATTTATATGTAAATACAAGAATATTTTTACTTAAAGCTTTATATACATATGTATATATAATTTAACTCCTTAAATTTTAAGTCAAATTCGATTACTCGACTACTCATTTTCGATAAATTTCTACTAATTTTCGATTGACGCAGAGTATTTTTTAGTATTTTCTCGATGGCTTACCGATAGCTTGGGCAAAATAAGCGATAGTATTTTACATCGGTTCGCTGCGTGAGCGTGAACTAGTTTTGTACATCTCTAATTTTGGTGGCTAATCAATCACACGCATTGTTTCGACAGAAAAAGAATAACAAATGTACAAATTTAATTAAAATAAACCAAATTTATAAAGAAAGCGTTGCAAATTGCTTGGAACAAAGCCAGCTGTTGACTACAAATGACGCACAAGCGCTTAACATATAAAATAAACTAGTTTTTTCTACGTGAAAGTTCACTTGGCTGGCGTCTGCTGCTGAGAAACAAAAATAAATGAAAACTAATTACAAATGGATGAGAACAAGACTTTCAAATGCAACGAGCCGGGCTGTGGCAAGGCCTTCTGGTACAAATCGGCACTGAAGCGACATATGAACACGCACAAGGAGAACGATCCAGATGCACCAACCGTCACTTGGGGCTGCAGCGACTGCCCCAAAATGTTCTCCACAATCGAATCGCTGCGGCGCCATTACAAGTAGATAAATAAATTACAAAAGGCATAATTAATAACTGAATATTAAATTTCAGAACTGCCCATGGCTCTATGTATGTGTACTCCTGCAAATATGAAGGCTGCACACAAATGTTTCAGCGCAAGGACAATCTAACGCGACATGCTGCTGTCCACGGGGATAACAAACATTGCTGCGACACCTGCGGCAAGTCCTTTGCGCGCAAGGATGCGCTCACAAGGCACAAAGCGTGAGTGCATAAGCAAGTAGAGAATGTCTATAATATATAGAGAGTCTCTTAAGGACGCAGCTCCATATATAGAGTTAAACATAGATATCCTTATAGCAAGGATTATGTTGTAGAACTTTGTCAATTAGCTTAGCTAAAGCTATGAATCGCAGGCACAAATTAATTCTTATATTTTACAGTAAAAGCTGCATTATTTACTTTTGAGAACATATTTATAATCCTTAAGAATTGCATTAGACTAAAATTTACTTTGTTAAAAAAACATTGTTAAATAGCTTAGCTGAAGCTTTCTTATAATGTACAGTGAACACTGTCTGAAGCGAACATTCAGGTTGCTTAAGAAGTGTATTAGAGTTAGATTTTCCCATTGAAATCGTGAATATTATGCAAATGTATGTAAAAATTAGAAAGAAGCGAGGCAGACCCTATAAAGTATATATATTCTTAATCAGCATCAACAGCTGAGTTGATATAGCTCTGTACGTCTGTCAAGCATGCTTTCGATTCAAGAAGCTTCACTTCATATCCCTTTAACATATCCCTTAAGATATCCCTTTACATACCTATTTATATCTTTATAAATCTCACCCTTTCTACCCTATAGCATTCACACCCGCCAGGCAGCAGCAGCTGCGGATATTTCGGATAGTCGGTCTTCTAGGCAAGACCAAGCTAGATCGAACTCCTCCTCCCTGCTCGTAAAGCGAAGATCTGTGGGCGCCTCGGTGTGAAGGTCAACGCAAAAGGTAAGCGTGTGAACATGCAAATTGTCCCATAATAATTCTATATCCACCCATAGCAACAGCTTTGACTGCGAATAACATGACTAGCACATAATCCAGGTGCGGGAGTACAAACACCTGGGAAACTTGAAAGATAACAGAATTTCAAATATGAGGGATTGCTTAAGCTGAAACTATGCAACAGAGAGGGTCTGGGTAAATATGCTCATTTAAAAGAAATAACAAATATAAACATTGCTTAACTATTGTAAAAAAAATATGTTATTATTAAGTTGAAACTTTATAAATCATATTAAACTATGTTTATTTAAATCTTAAGTAAATACTTTTATAGTTATATATTTACATATATATATGAAAAGCGTGTGGACTGATGGCTGGATGTTAAGAAATTCCTTCTTAATTTAAATAGTGAAAATTATTTTTTTGAAAACGATATCAGTGCTTATCGATTTGGCCCGAATTATCGTTTTTAAATCACAGGCAGAAAATCGTTTGAAGTATTTTTTCCATTCCCAGCAAATTGCTTGTATTTGACATTTGGTATTTTTTACCGTCAACTTCGTGAGTTTCGTTCAATACGTTTCGATAAATAATTGCAACTATTCATAATAATAATTAAATATAAACGTAATTATACAATAAATACATAAGAAATATATTGTACAATAAATATATAAAACATAATATATTTACTATAAACACAATTGTTTATTTGTACTTAAATTTAACTTTTGCGGCAGCATTGTCTCATCTCTTATTGCGATAGCTTAAAAATCGATAGCTTTCTGTCACCAACTCTGGCTGTGGGCACGTTGTGCGACTGTTGGTCAAATAAACAAAATGGAACAAACAAATGGATTCTACGATTTTTGCATACCCTACAACAAAGATGACAAGATACTGCGTGGTATACTCAATGAATTGGTTGAGCTGGGCTATAAGACGATTGCCATTGACCAGAGCTTCGATCACAGCAAAAAGGAACCCGGCAAACGTGGCTCCGAAATGTTTCCCGAGCCGCACAGCATTGAGCACTTACGAAAGGAGTTTGCCAATAAACTAAGAATATTGCAGCGGATAACTATATTATATGTGAATGCTAATGTGGCGCATGCTATGGTAAGGCATTAAATTAACTTTGAAAGTGCTTAAAACTAACATTTGTAATCAAATTTCTAGAGCGTATCGCTGAATCTGCGCAAGTTCAATTTAATTGCTGGACAACCCAAAACGGATGCTGCCCTAACGGTGAGTAGAGGAGCTACGGTCCAAACAATTTGTGCCTTTTCATGTTCTTTTATTATTTCGTTTTCTCTGCACTTTGCTTAGTTAAAAATATCTATATATCGATATCATTTCAATTTACTCCCATCCCTATTTATCAAATCACAGCTGATTAAGCACGACGTTCATATTTGACTCATAGAAAAGGTCTTCGCGCCAGAGATTTTCTTAAGAGTAAATAAATTAAAGCTAATTTTTTTATAATTATTCTGGTTTTAAATATATTTTCAATATAAATTAAATCTGGATTTTTCCTCACAGCATTGCTGCACCTCCTTTAATGGCGACATCATCACCTTTGATTCCATTGCCGGCTCCCGTTTGCTTATCCAACGGAAGCCTTACCTCATTGCAGTGCGAAGAGGCATGTTCTTTGAGATAAAGTACTCACCGGCTATAGCAGACTCGAATAATCGCAAGGATATGATTAAGGTGGCACAGAACTACTGTACGAAAGGAAAATCGAGAAACATTATCTTTAGCAGCGGCGCAGCACATGAATTTCAACTGCGCGGGCCATACGATGTAGCCAATCTGTAAGAACGGACAGTGAATACCATGTACAGTGAATGGACAACCAAGCTATTGGACATGTTTATCTAATGCTTAACTTTTGTAAAGCAACATATCCTTTTGAAGTGGTTATCCACTCAAAGTAGTCTTCACTGTACTGAAATAATATTGCTAAAATACCCTATTACTTTTACAGCTCCTATATATTTGGACTCTCTGAGAATCAGGGCAAAAATGCCATTGATCGCTTTTGCCGACAACTTTTTCTGCGCGCCGAATCGCGACGTTTGGGCAAAACAATTATGTTTGTTAAAGGTAAAGGACCAATTGTATTTTCCGACAGTTCCGATGAAAGTCAAAGCGAAGAGGAACTGACTGATGAAATGGATGCTTTAATTAAGGAAACAGAAAACGAAGAAGAGACAGAGAGAGAAAGTAGTCAAGCTAATAAAAGACTGAAAGTAGCGTAACAAATCATATATTGACTTTTCTTTATATATCAAATGAAATCTTTCAAAAGTGGAAAATATTCGTCTTAATATTCAAATTTCAAATTGCAACTGGTCACACTTCGTGCGCGGTCTTTAACAAGTAGTTATCATATCGATGACCAAAACGATAGTTTGTTATATTCTCTTGATATTAGTGTGTAAGGCATACAGTTATGTGATGGCAAATAATAAAATTAAATGAATATTTAAATAACTTAAATTCGCCTATGTTACTCTATTCACCCAGCAATTTGAATTCAAGTAGCACGTATTTGCCCATGCATGTTTTGTGCAACATATCGTTACTTTAAAAATACTTGACATAAGAGACTGCTTAGCACATATCGGTCATCCCTAATCGCTGCTAAACAAAATGGAGGTCTTTGATGTGGTGCGTACATGTCTGACAAAGTGCTGCTAAAAAATTTGCGTAAAACGGTAAAAATAAATTGATTAATTAATTAAATGTTATAACAGAATGCAAATAAAGTTGCCGGTAACAATTTGCGCTAAAAATGAAACGAGTATTGAGCGTATATCAAATGTTATATGATTTTCCAAAACGACGAAACGAAAACCAGACACTCGAACGAAGAAAAAAAATGTGAAAGAAGTAGAGAGCGAGAGTACAAGACGACGGCGACAACGACAACCAAACGACGAGAAAAACGGCAAAAGAAATATGTATTTCGCGAGACGACGACCGCAGCGGCAGCAGTCGCAGTCGCAGTCAACGTTCAATTGTTTTTTCCGAATTATGGCCAAGTGCATGTATATATACATATATATGTGTGTGTGTGTGTGTGCGTGTATGTGTTAATTAATTGGCATTAACTAGATAAAAAATTAAAAATCAAAGTAAAAGGAAAATATATATGCAGTTAAAAGCGTGAATTAAAAAGAGTTCCCAATGAAGTCGCTTCTTCAACGTATTTTACATTTTTTTCGTTACCTTTTTGTATAATTAAAAATGGACCTCGCTATCTGTCGCTGTGTGAGTTTTGTGCAGTTGTCTGTATATTCAAGCAAGCATGTGCGTGTATGTGTTTGTGTGTGCGATGGCGATGCTCGATTTTCGCATGATGATGATGTTTGATTATAATAATGATGATTATTGCCTCCCTGACTTTTTGTCTTTCTGTGCATATGAGTTTGTGTGTGTGCATGTGTGTTCGTTTACGCTGCTTCGGCGAATAAATAATTTGTGGGGGTGGCGCCGATTTAATTTGTTTAACTTACTTTTTATTATTTCTATTTTCTTGCTGTTTTACTTTTAAATAAAAAAAAAGTAATTGCTGTCGCTAAACCTCTGCCGCGTCGGTGTAGCGCAGTGTGCGGCGCCTTGTCAATGATTTTCGCCCATTTTCACAGTTATTTGGTGGGCTCTTTGCATATGTTTGTATGTTTGTGTGTGTGTGTATGTAAGTGTGACTGCAATAAAATGTCTTACATTTGTGCTTGTGGTATATATTGTAATTATTTGCCGTGGCGAGTTCGCCATTTATATTTTCATTTCTTTGTGCCCGCTGCTTCTTGCTACATTTGTTGTTGTATCTTAACTTTTTTTTGTGTTTGGTGAGTGGCGTGTGTCCCGCGTTGATTTTGCAAGCAAAAAAAACCGTTTTTCGCAGCCAACATACATTTGAAGTGTGTATGTGTTGGTCTCTCGCTGCTGCAGCGTTGCCACACAATCGCATGCAGATGCACACACCTGTGCAAATGTGCTTGCTGCTCGTCGTCGTTTTCGTGTCGCATGTAGTTCGGCTGCTGCGCGCCCCCGCTGCGTTCATTTGCGTGTTGTTGTTGCTCCTTGGGCTCTATTCATATTTCGTGCTTTGAGTAATAAGTGAGTGAGTGAGTCCGTGTCTAGTATGCGTGTGTATGTGTGTATTTTCTCTGATTTACGCGTTCGCACAGTTGCTGCAGCAGGACAAACAGGCAACATCTGCATGCAACGGTATCCATTTAGCCCATATGTATGCACGCATGTGTATGTGTGTGCAATGACAAGGCAGAATTGGCCGGACCTTAACATGGCCTTTGCATTGTATTTTCTACATTTGATTTGTCTCGTCTGTCGCTGCCTGTCATTTGTCTACCTCCTTTGCACGCACACACATAGACGAGCCGCAGCCGCAGCAGCAGCAGACACACGTTTTTCTAGCCGGGGCACTCGCTGTTTATGTCCGCGCGCTCTCTCTCGCACTACGCGCAATTGATGAGAGCGTAAATTTTCATGCGCTCACGGGCGCCATCATCAGCGACAAGCAGTGCTGCCAATTCCGCTTATTTAACGCCAAAACTTTCTTAAAAGTACAATGAGACAGATAGATCTGACATGGCAGACAGCGTCAATTACGGCTAACTTTTAAGCTTTGAGTAGGTGCAGTGTTTGACTTGATTGTCACGAATTTGTTTTCAGAGATGGAAATATTACATTTATAAGCAATTATAAACTTTTAGATTTTTTGTTTACTCCCATTTGTTTTCGGCTAATTGAAAATGAGCAATTTTATCACCAAAACTAGCCGTATGTTGCCTTCAGATTAGCTGGCAACACTGATGACAGCAGCAGCAGTCGTAGTCTTGTCGTCTGTGGCGGCTGTAACAATTTTTTTCATGACTTCTTTTTAGCTGCTTCTTCTGCCTTTGCCCCAATCGCTGCCACGGCTGCTTTTCTTTTTCCAATTACACAAACGTTTTCACGTCTGCCTCTCATACGTACACATGTACGCGTATTTTTTTCAGCAATATCTATCGATTTCTTTGTGTTTGGCTCTGGCAACGGTGACAGAACGCCGGCCCCAATAGCCGAGTGCTGCGCGTATATCATGTTTAATTGTAATTATCGCGCGTGAGTGTGTGTGAGTGATTTTATTTGTGTGTGTGTGTGTGTGTGTGAGCTATTTGCTCAAGTCGCAGCAGCAGCAGAAAGAAGAAAATCAGCGATGGGCAGCTTCAGTCATTGCGCTTTTGTAGTTTTCGCCGCGTCCGTTTCTGTTAGTACTTCTGCTATTGCCGTCGTTTTTTTCTTTCTCTTCTTTTCGCTTTATTATTGTTGGTGTTGTTGTTGGTGCAATTGTGCTACAATTATTATTTCGCATGTGTTGCTTCGTGTGTATCTACACTGGAATTAGCATTGTTGTTCTTGTTGTTGCCATTCGCATTCGCCATCCGTCATTGTTCGTCATCATTCACATTTCAAAGTTGTCGATGTCGCGTAAAAGGCAAATGGCGCTGCATGCATAACTATCGATAGGTTCGTCGCCGCTATGTCAATCGGGCAAAACAAAAAATACAAAACCAGAAACGAATGTATAATCAAAAAAAAATTCTATGTGTACTGCAAAGCAATAAACACGCAAAAAGTCCAACGGATTAGCAGCCCCCAAAAGCGAAGAGGTGAGTGGAACAGCAAATATACAAATATTCTAATACTAATAATACATACATACAACACATACATACATATATACACAAGTAGTCGATACCTAAGCACGAGTACTTTTTTTATTATAATTATAGTTAATTAAATTGGGTGCGGTAATGAAATTTGAAATGCGAATGTGAATGCTATGCACAGACGAAACGTGAAATTTCGAGAAATTTACAACAATGGCAAGGCAGAAAATGCTTTTTAGAAATAATTATGTATCTTTAACCAAAAGCAGATACACACAAGCACAAACACACACAAGGCGGCCGTTGCCAGCAGTCAGTCACTCAGCCAGCAAATAAAAATGAACGAGCGTACACACACAAATCCAAACCCACACACACACACACAATCCAACGAACTGAGCGAAAAACGAACACACACACGCAAAGCCGAAATAATTTCAATCAACTCTTTGCTTGGACAGCCGACCAAAAAAAAATATAATAAAAAAAAGAATAATAAAATAAACGTCACACGCGCCCCCAAACAATGTGATACAACAAAAACAACAGCCTACGACGCCTGCATCTGAGAGTGTGAGAACGAGAGAGATAGTAACAGAAAAGAGAGCAAGCAAAGGCCGGCCAAGCATTTGAGTTTTGGGTATTTGTGCTGCGGCGAAAAATTAAAGTAATAAAACTACAACGCGCTTTACTTGACGTGCAAATGAGAACGACGGCGATGATGACGTCGAATCACTTGGACTGTGGCGACAACGGCAAAAACTGAAGCAAACAATTCATCGAAGCACGGCAAGAAGAGCACAGCACAGCACAACACACTCATACATTTACACTCGACACTCATGCATGACCGGTCGTCGTTCGCGAGAGCCAAAACGGCAAATGGAGAGCGCGAATGGATGGATGAAAAGCAGCAGCAGCAGGCAGGCGGCGATCCAAAGCCAAAGCATATCATCCATCCAAAACCGAATCAAAACCGACCAAACAACAAGCAAAAACATATGAACGACGACGACCCCAACGCACCAACACACAAACTCATACACACGCACACCCATTCGCAGGCAAATACACGCGCAGCCCATGCCCATGACAGCACAGATACGATACTCACACATACACTTACACTCATACGCGCGCGTACTTAAACGATATGCGAATAAAATAGCAACACCAACAACAACAAGAGCAAACAACATACCAACGGCAGCCGCCGCCGCCGCAGCAGGGCAACTATGCGGCGAATTTGCACGAATCATGCGAATCTCCAATACACACAAATACACACACTCTTATACACCCATACACCCATATTCATGCACATGCATACTTAATACGTGTTTTGTACTTGTCGCCGTCTTCGTCATCATCGCTGTCGCTGGCCATTCTCGCCATCATGGCTGCTGCTCTACACACGCTTTTTGTTGTATCTACGCGACGCGCGTTCGTTACATTTCACAGTTGGTCGCAGGCCTTCTGCCAGATTTCGCGTTTCAACCCCCCCTGCCCTTTCATAGCACCACCCAACTTATAAAACTAACAAGCGTCCACAGCAACAACAACAACAACAACAATTTCTTCTACCAACTCCAAAAAGTAATCGTCTCGTCTATTGTGCCCTGCTTTTCGTTCAGTTCATTCGCATTTTTGTTTTGACTGCTCTTGTCAACTGGTCGTCTCTTTTCAACGCTCATTCTATACGAATGCCGCCGCCGACGCCGCAGTCTGACGTTCAGTCGCCTCCAACATTGCCGGCCATCTGTCTAACATGACGCTGGCGCCTCAGTTTGCGTCGCTGCTCGCTCAGTCTCTGCCGCCAAAGGCCGGCACACGTTGTTGCTGTTGCTCCAAACCCACCCCAACCCACCTTTCCCGTCGCCTGTACCCATACTGTTCGGCCTGTGCTATCGGCTGTGTGTGGCAGCACGTGATATACTCGCTTTGCTTTTGTAATTTCGCTTTTGGTTGGCTCTTTAGCGCACGCTATGCTTTTGCCAGACGTTTTTGTTGTTGTTTTTTTTTTCACTTGTTGGGCTGTTTTTTCTTTTCCTTCTTTGTTTTCTTCTTTTTACTCGCCGCTGTTGCTCTCGTGGTTTCTCTCTCAGCCGGCGCTCAACTAACATGCTCTCGTTCATTGCCTCTCGTTCGCGTGAACTCTCGCTCTCTTTGTTTCGTAGCTCTCTCTTGTGTTTGCAAGTTTGTTTCAGCTCGGATGTGTTTGTTGTTGTTATTGCATACACAATGGCACTATCCGGTTTAGGTCCAGGTGCAAATTTTATACAACAGTTTAACTCGATAATCGGGTCAGGCTATGGCCATTTGTTCTACACGTTTTTTTTTCTTGTATTTTTTCGGCAATTCTAGCGGGAAACATGGCGTCAATTTTTTTGGTTTTCATATATCTTACTCTATTCCTGCCTTTTCAAAAGAATTGCAACGTCAGCAGTCAGTGTTGCCACCCAATTGTTGGTTGGTGCCCAGGCACGTCATAAATGCACCGTTACACATTCAAAAAGCTGCGACGTGTTGTAATTTATGTTGCTGTTTTTGCTGCTCTTTGGCTCAACCAAAATAAGAGAAGAAAACTGTGTGTGGCTGTAACTTTACCTATTTTATTACCATTTTTATGTATGCATGTGCGTGTGTGTGTGTGTGTGTGTGTGTGTGTGTGCAGCACCCATCATCTGCCTCTTTGGCTGACTGGCTGCTGCTGTTGCTACTGCTGCTTGTTGTTGCTTTTCTTACAAAAACCAACTGTACTTTTTAGTTACTGTTAGTGCCCGGCGTACACGCCAAAAGCCACTTGACTACTTGACTTGATTGCCATTAGAGAGCAATATGAACATACATACATACACACAAACATATTGTACATACATATGTAGAGGCGCATTTCTTTCCATTCTGCTGGAATGACACAACAAACACTCTGCACATTCCATTCTCATGCCATTATTATTTATTATGGGTCAAATGTTGGTTACATTTCAAAACACGAATGCCGCAAGCTTCAAGCTAAAGCGAAGCTTTAACTACACATAAAAAAAATATGTTGTTTTTCTGTTTTATTTTTGGTAAAGGTGAACGAACTTTTGTTGCTTGTGCTCTCCCATTGTTGCGGCGGCAGTTGCAAAATGTTTAATGATATTCTGCTTTTTATTGTTATTTGTTGTTGTTTGAAGTTTCTTCAATTGCTGCTTATGCTTTGAGCTGCTCTTCTCTAATTGTGATCGACTCTTGACTTACATGCGCTTTAGTTATCGATAACAAGCACATTTGACAATCGATGCTTGAGGCGGCGCCCAATTTGAGCACTTGGAAAACTGTTGGGCAACACTCGACGCAAATGAAATGCCACAATAAAAATTAAGCAGGGCAGCAAAGCTAATGCTGCTGCCTTCGTCTCTGGCTCTGCCTTTGCCTCTGCCTGCCTTGCCTGCCTTCTAACAACAACAACAACAAGAAGAAGAAGCGCGTCGCGGCTGCGTCGGGTCAGCAGCGACGTTTGTCGTCACCAAGAGTTGGACACACAGAAATTTGCTTGTCTATTATCACCTTTAATCGATTTTTCGCTTATTTAAAACAAAAGTACAGTTGTGCGCGCATAGCCAATACACACATACATAATTTCAAAAAATGTTTTCAGATGCTTTGTTGTTGCTTTACATATTACTATTGCTTTTAGTTTATTGTTTTTGCAATTACTTGACGACGCCAAAAACGTAGCAAAAAAAGAGGAGAGAAAAAAATGAAACGTAAACTCAATGACATATACATGTGTACATATACATATACGTACGTACATATCTATCTGCTAGATACAAACTTTGCGCTCACACACACACACATTCACACAAGTACCTAGACTAATAATAATGGAAGAAAAAAAAAGCTGAAACTAAATAAATAAATAGCTGAAATTGCAAAAGCAAAATGTAATTGATTACAAACAACAACAACAAATAACGACGACTGACTAAATGATTGCCCAATGAGCGTGAGCGCGAACAACTCGCAGCGAAGAAGTCAAGAGACGGAGGAGGAGAGGTGAGGGTGCTGTGTGATGAAGAAGAGAAGAAGGAGGTGCAGGCATTTGGTAGTGGGAGAGTAAGCGGGAGGCATAGCGCTCATGTCATGCACTCCACATAAGTTTTGTGATGCATGTGTGTGGGGGCTGTTGATATTTGTATATGTGTATGCGTGTGTGAGTGAGTTAGTGTTGCCACTCTGCTTTGCTGACTGACTGTCTGGCAAGCAAAATATGTGCGCACGTATTTATAACAGTACACAGAGCGCAATTTGGTACCTCTATGTGTGTGTATGTGTGTGTTTGACTTAGTAACTGCATATTTTGCACAGTGGTTGCTTTCTAACTTAAAAGCTGCATATATTAATTGTCTTAGTCTGCAAGGCATGTTAATTTATATAATAATCAATAATGAATTACTTTTGTGTATTAATTAAATAAGTTTCTAAGTTACATGAAATACTTTATTGGTTATAAATTTAATTCCAATTTACTACGGGTCATTAGCGAGGAACCACTGTAGCTTAGGATTCGTTTGACTTGCGCTTGCATATCTCGTATGTACTATTTCGTTAACTGTAGTTTTGTCTCGCTGTATCTCTCCACTTGGCATACACTTTCCATTTGCACACTCACACACACATACACACACAATTGTACAGATGCCCCGCTCCTTTTGGCTGGCTGCTGTTTGCAACATTTGCATATCTTTTGGGCATTGCTGCTCAACCCCTCAAAGCGCGCTGCTCAACGGGCAACACCCGCATTACCTTTTTTTGTTGCTTTATTTTATGTTGTTTTTTTTTTTCTTCTTCATGCTCTTTGCTGCTGCTGCGCTGCTACTTTGGGTTCTTTTTTTATTATTATTTGGGGCTAAACCTTTGCAGACAATGCGAAAAATCGATAGAGTTGGCATTGTTTTTTCTCACTGCAAAGATGTCGCCACCACCACCACCGCCTACAACAACAACAACAAGAAGAAGAAGAAGACGAAAATCATATAAAATTCGTGACAGCCTCCACAAGAATGGGGAGGGCTGTTAAAGCTTAGGCAATGCGAATGAACAGTCTTAATCCACGGCTCATTAATTGCCAACACTCTTTTTGCCATTTTTGTCCCTTTTCCCAACACTTTTCACGTCTCGGCTTTGAAGCAGCTTCTTTTGTTACGTTTCACTTTGGGGGATGGTATTTGGGTACAGCCTGGCTAAGTGTAAAACTTTGAAGATTCACAAGATTCCTAACAATATCCAGTGTGACAAAACACAAGCACTCAAATGTTTAGGGGGTCAAACTGTACGTTGTATGTGTAAATGATAAAATTCATAAGCGTATAGCTTTTCCCCTTAAAAGTTGAAGTGAAGACAACCCAAAATGAAAATATCATATTCATACATATGTATATAAAATTAATAGATAATATAAATTAAATTAAGAATATGTTATTATGCATTTTCACATTTTATAAAAAATTCTTTACTAATTAGTATATTCCTCTTTTTCTTTTCTTTACAGACTCTACCTTAAAAATACGCTCAATACAAATATAATAACCGTTAATTTACCGTTTTACGCAAAAGTTTAGGCATTAGGCTTCCTTTTTGGTTATGTTGTCGTAACTTTTTTTTTTATTTAATCGAAATTTTGTATCTCTACAGCTGTGAGCAAATGTTTCACTGCGAATATGTCAAAGGTCGGCCATGAAGTGTGCGAAACAACAAAAAGGACAAACACAAATGTGTATACACTATAAAAAAAATATTATCATATATTATATATATATATAAATATAACGGAAGACGTTCCAAAAAAAAAAAAAAACATAAATTTGCACATGAGCTGTAATTAAGTTTAGTAGTTAGAAAGAAACTTACAAAAAAAAAAAAAGAAAAACCGACCAAAATTCACATTGACTTTTAGACCGAAGTTTTTCTCACAGTGCGTTGTGGTTAAATGAGTCAACGTCATCGCAGCAGGACGCACCACAACCTGCGAGACCATAGAGACCCCACTACCCACTCCAAAATACAAATAACATAGAGTATAGCCCCGCCATCAAATTTTTGACAACGGCCACGCGCAGAGAGCGGCATCAAAATT